>VZRM01002356.1:0-23344 GCA_013397955.1 Grantiella picta
ACTTTAGGGCGCTGCCCCCACAAATATGCTGTAGTCTGGATTTCTTGAGGCATCTCTTTTACATGCTATAGTATATCTTACAGAGGATGAAAAAGTACACTCATCAAAAAAATTTCAAAATATGCTTTAGCTCTAACTTTCAACAAAAGGGATGAAGCCACCTCACTGATATAATTAGATACCACTTGGAATTTGAAAACAACTCACTGAGCAAACACATTAGAATCTGACTAGGCTCTTAGTTGTCATGTTCGCATTGAATGTCCATTCCAGTTCAAATTGAAGTTTTTCAAAGGAGACGGTCATTTATTCCCTAAATTATACTAAATTGCATAATAGTGGATACTCAATTCTGAGATGAAGGAGTGTAGTGTACACTGTTACTGGAAATGAAACAAACAGCTGTTTAATGAGGGTTTGTGTTACAGCACCTGTTTCTGAATCCTCATAGTAAATGGGAAAATTGGGTTAATGGTTTTGTTTATCAGCCACTTTCCAGTTGTTTGTGTCTATTCTGTAGATTATGAACTTCTAAGGGACTTTACAGGACTGTAAGGCATGATAGCACAGTTAAAAAGCATATTTTTTAAAAGTATGGGAAAACTGTATTATTTCTTTTGAAATTTTTAGTCTTGATCAGCTCCCACACTAAGCATATTACTTAAAAATTATTCATCTATTCAGGATTATTAGTCTTTGATAGAAGGTAATAATTATTTGCAAATTACCAACTACACTACAATAAATTAGATAAAGTAAATACAATAACAACAAAGTAATTAGTAGCTTTGTTTTAAAGCATCAAAAGCAATTGGAAACATTCTCCCTGAGTTATATAATCCTATTTTTGCTGTTAATGAACACCTGATGTCCCTCAACTACCCCATTTCACACCATAAAGTCAGAATTAAGACTACTAATAAACTAAAAATTGCAGCAAGATCTCCACAGTCTATGGTGCAAAAGTGGATCTAAGAAATCATCCAGCAGTTGCCTGTCTCTAACAGTTTTTAAGCACATGAGAGACATTGTTGTCTTCTGCTGGGCTGGGGAGAAGGAAAGCCAGTGCTACCCCTTCTGCATGTGTGATGTTTCTGACAAAGGTCTTTTTCATGGAAATGGTTTTTTCCAGGCACAAGCTTGTTGGAAATACCCAATGGTAGTCACGTACACAGAAGCATAGATTCACATGTACAATTATTTTTTCTTTTTTCTATTCCTAACATGGAAAAGCTGTTGAGATTAACCAATATATGTCAACTACTCCAGTTTCTTTAATTTTTAGAGCATTTGTTCAATTGCAGGAAATTTATTTTTAGTATGATATAACCATTTTTGGGGAACAGTTTTGGTATAAAATACCATAGTGTATTTTATAGACAGTTTCTTTGGCTGAGTAAGATCAGTGGTTTTGTAACAATGTAGTATTTGTTGGTTGTTTGTTTGCTTTTACTGGTTTTTTTGGGTTTTTTTTCAAAAATGCCAATGCAAAGTTGATGCAACTAGCTCAAACTGCTGTGTGACTTGCTTTAAGGAAAAATTGATGTCTGGAAGAGTTTTCCATTTACCTTATATCAGGCCCCAGATATAAATTTAGAAGAAGATTTTAAAAATGTTTGACTGATTGCTCTTGGCATAAATATTTCCCCTTTAACTTTAAGAATCACATAGCATTCTGTGTGATGGGATATACGTGTGTCAGAAATCTCAGTCTATAATGTATGCACTTTTAAATAGTTACAATTGTTACAATGGTTTTGATATACGTGCTCTTTCAAATGCCCAGAGGAATGATTCCTGTTCTCACAGCAGAGATGTCTGAGTCATTTTATAACTCCAAGGAATATAGTGGCAAGAATTATTTTCTACACAAATATTTCTCACTTAATGATGGGTGACTAATATCCATTCCAAAATATCACAATAAGTATTTATAGGAGTAAACTTTGAGCTGCTGCATGTAGTTGCACACCATTCACTGATTTAATTTCTAGTTAAAAAATCAAACCTCCCAATATTACGTGGTTTGGGTTTTTTCTTTCTTTTGGATCAGATGTTATATATTAATCTAGGATTTAAGGATATACATGTTTGCTGAATAGTTTCATTAGGGATATTGCAAACAGTGCACTTACTGAAACAATCATACTATAATTATTTAGAGATTTTCTGTTTTAGTTGAATAGTATCACTAATTACATGGCTGTTAGGGGGAAAATAAAGAAGAAACAGAAATACCCATTTAAAAAGAAAATGGCACAAAAAGGTAAATTAATCTTTTTTTCCCCTCTTTTCTGTTCTGTATTCCTATTTTCCTTCCATTTTGTTTGATGTTTTCCTCATATATATGGTGAGATCTTATCAAAAGTTAAGATAATCCAAAAATTCAATAAAAAATATGTTATCTTTCTTGACATTTTCTTTGTTAAATTTACCTAGGTTTTTTCCTGTTTCTTTTCTCTTGAAATCTAAAATACATTCAAAATCATCTGGAAAAGCAGTCAGAATTGATCGTTGAGCTTCATTTAATATCTTTCATGTTTAGACTCTTAATAAAAAAAATGCCACACAACTGCCACAAATATCTTCATTTGAAAAATATTTTTAAATAATATGTGAAATCATATACTTACTATCTGAGGGATCAAACTGAGGAAGCATAGTGCCTGGAATAGGAAACTCTATACACAAAGTTCAGAGAGATAATTTTTCAGAGATTTTAAATGAATACAATTACCCAAACTGTATAAATGGTTTTATTTTGTCTTTTATAATATCCCTCTTGCTAATTTCATGGGGTGTTCGTTTACTTGGGATTTTTTTTGTGTATAACACAATATTATAGTAAAAGAAACCACAGACCAGCTATAAAAATTCAGATGAATACATGTGTAGGCCAACTATTCTTTTTATCACTTAAACAAAAGTAGTGTTGCTGATGCAGTAAAAAACAATTGTATTTATTTCAATGTAAAACTTTCAGCTCTACATTTAAAGCTCGGAGGTATGCACAGGAAGCATTTCCAGCAGGGTCCTCTAACAATAATATACTTTTCCAATAAAAAATTGGTGTTCAGTAATTTCTATGGGAAAAAAAAAAAAGCAAGCTTCATAATGTGCTGGGAATATCAACCTATATGATCCTGATTGATCGACCTATTTCCTCCTTGATGAGTTCAAAAGTTTGATGACATTAATTATTTAAAACTCTGATGTACTCAGTGAACTATTATCATCATTTGCTGCTATATTCCATGTACAGAACAAATGGCAGTGGAAGTAATTGGAAAATCTGAGGCTGAGAAAGGTTAAGTGACTTTCCTGAGGTCACTATGTGGATTTTTTTGACCTCTTGACTTGGAGAGCCATATTTAGCTCCTTCTCTGGCTTAATCCAATTAGTAGTTTGATCATCAGTTCAGCGCAAAGAACAATTATTTTCAGCCATCTGCTTTTGTCACACAGTATCTGAACCTGCCCTACCTGCTCTGTTGGAGACATGAGATCAGATGCATGTTTCCTTTTTGATGCCCAGAACTTAAGGTAATCATAGCACTTCTCTGCAGAATAGTGAAATGGGTCTGGCGCACTTGCATTTTACTGTGCCTGTCCTAGGCAAGTGTCTCAGCCTCTGTATGATCTTTAGAAAGAGTCCTGAGTACCTGAATATTTTTTTCTCCCTCTTCAGCAGCTATAGCTTTGGACATTGAAATAAACTGCGTCGTGTCGGCCCTAAAATAAATGCTCTGTAGCACTTGGCAGATCTTTTCTTTAAATATACCATCATGAGAGTTTGTCAAAATACAGTGCTTCAATCAATAATGCATTAAATCCAGCAATAAAGTGGGTAGTTCTAGGAATGCGTTTACTCCACTTGATTGGGCATATTGCCTACTGAGTAGTAGGTTTTTTTTCATTTTCCAAACACTATCAAGAGATTACAATCAGACTGGTACAGAGAAAAGTGCTCTTTGTAAGGACCGTAGTATTGCTTTATTGCACTACTATTTTCAGCTTATTTTGGTGTCATATCTCCATCTCCACTACAGGGTTTCTTGAAAATACTTCATCAGTAGCTAAGTTTTTCTTTCTGATGAGGATACGGTAACATTGGAGTGGCATAAAGAAGATAGAGAATGTGTAAAATCACTGAGCTGAGCTCCCCCAGGAGAAAACCTCTGCCTCTCAAGATGAACACAAGTGTTTTAAGAAAGTGTTAAATGGTAGTATGAATATACCTGGAAACAATATGCAGGTATTATAAAGAGTCCTAAATAGCCAAAGCACATTAAAAGCCTAGAATCATAGAATGATTTTGGTCAGAAGGGGCCTTTAAAGATCACCCAGTCCAACCCCCTCACTGTGGGCAGGAATATCACTCATCTTTATTAAATCACTTTTATTAAATCTTGGTAATTTTCATTTCACGATGCAAACAGGGAAATTTTCAAGTCTAAGAGAAAGAACAAAAGAGAACATACTCAAAATAAAGCATTTCTGGCCAAAGATTCAGTTACAGCTGAAACACGCCCAACCACCATCTGAAGACAGTAGCTGAAAGCAGGTTCTGCAGGCAGATGCCATCAGCTGCTACATGGCTGATGCAAGTTCAGCAAGGGAGAGCAGCTGTTAGGATGTGCTTTTGTACTTTGTAAGGTCGATATTATCCAATGCTTTTAATTTAATGAAAAATTAGCCATTTTGTGTGTTTGATGCTTGTCTGTGGTCACTCAGACTTCTTGAAATTGGTCTGAAGTAATATACACTACTGAATTATCATTTGCAATATCACTTAGACTGCTTAATCAGTGTTCCATTTATCTTACTTTTTTCTGGACAAAAGTTGCTTTTAATGGTATAGTGTAATGAATAGTCCAACACTTCAGTGATTTTTGTTTAGCTGTTCAATAGCTGGGAACTATCACGTAGGGGAGATGAAAGCATGATAAAATAACATGACAAGCAATGAACAAATTATGTCAGTGAAAGTCAGCATTGCTTTGAAAGTGAGCCATTGAATGAAATGCTCCAGATTTCCCCATTTTCTTTGTGTCACATGGCAGTCCAAATGATTTGATACCCTATTAGTGTGACTTTAGGATGTTTCTGATATAGCAGAATGGCCTCAAATATGTACACTGCATGAGATACCCATTCCTCTGCAGTTAGATTTTTGTTATGAAATCAGGACACAAGGAGATTTCTCCTGAAATTTGGAAATGACTGTCTGCTTACCGGCTGTTAAGGCCATTGCAAATCAGCTTAAATAAAGTATATTGTGGATATTAAAATTTAGTTCTGCAACAAATAATGTTGAGAGAAGAAAATTACAGCACCAGTACCAAAAATGTCCAAGTACCTTTCCACTGTTTCAGAAAAGCTTCTTGTCCATCCAAACATTACTATTGAAACATATTGAAATATTATATGCTCTGTTTCACTGAAGCAAGATTGAACAGTGGTAGTTAAAAAAAAAAAAAAATCTGTATTCCAGACACAACTTTGATTCCTTCAATAAATAAATTATTAGAACTATTACTTTATATGACAGAATATTTTGTATCATGCCTGAATTCCAAAGCCTGAAGGAAGAAATCTTTTTGCACCCTCCTTTTCCACAGATGTTTCAAAATTAGATAGTATTTAAAAATTTACTATCCTAATTACTGGGGGAAAATTCAATAGCTTTATTTTAGAATTAGTCTGGCTTTTTCATCACATCATATATGAACTATTTGATGCTAAAAAGCTAATACCATTTCAAACTAGGGGATAATTTAAAAATTGAAGCTGGCATATTTATTAGGCTTAATTATTAGGGAAATGACCTTGAGTGTTTATGCTGAAATAGAATAGCTGTGACACATGGTTTAAAGGTATTGGTACAAAATCAGGTCATGGAGTCACACCTATAAACATTAAGACCTGACCAAGTTAATAAACAAATATATTGCTTGAAATTTGCACTTCATCTTGCAGGGCTAAATTTTTTAGCATTTTACCTTTTAAAAGTCAAATAAAACTCACAATTTACAACTTCTATTAGACAGATTTGTAATGACTTTCACATCATGATCATAAAAGAGAGTTAATATGTTAGTGAGGTTTTTTTCCATTGAAATATGTAGTTTTATCACTGCCACTAAACAGTAATTTCTACAAAGGATTGAAAAGGTGACAGATTTTTTGCGTACATGTAGCACTACACTGGGGATTTTTTTTCATTAAGTTTATTTTGATGTATTTCACCTGTCTAGAAAAAGCTACAAATATTAGAGAATCATTCTTGTTACCTGTTTTGTAACAGCACACTGACTGCATAGTAAAAGCCCAGCATGAATATTACTGTTAGAAAATATATGTCCCAACAGTAATGAGCTTTATTGCTATCAAAGGCAGACACTTCAAATAAATTTAAATGTAGACACTGACAATTTAAACATAGTATGTGTTTGTGAATGTCCAAATTCATTCATCAATCAGTGTCAATATCGAAATACGAAGTCTCTCTGTGCAGCAAAAACAACAACAAAACTAACCAAACTGTGAAAATAATTATTATCTGATTCTGGATAAATAGAAAGTAACTTGCAAAATAAACTTATTTTTAATAGCTGTTGAAAATGAAGTCCCAGAAAAGTCAGCAACTAATTTCTCAGAATTTGCTTCCATCCAAAGTTATTTGTAGCTAGAATGTTTAGATTTGCCTCATCATATGATATCATCTGAATTCATGAAAACTATTGTGTAGTGACAGGACTTCTTATTTTGCAAGAAAAATGTGTGGTATTAAATTAATTATGTTAGTGAGTATATTCTTGTCTATCATTATAAAGGTCCAGCAATCTGTGTTTGGAATAGATTTCTTTTTAAGGGAGGTAGGAGGGCTATTTCTTTGTTTGTTTTATTTTTTCTTGCTAAATCTGGAGAATTTCTCAAATTAATCCGGTTACTCTCCCAGTAGCTATTTTAACTGGATTTTTTTCACCACATTCCACACTAACTTTGAAAGCATCCTTATTACAGGCACTGATAAGATACATTTGAAAATAAATAAAACTAAATCAACAAAAACAATGACAAAAAAGGGATAAATATAGCCTTTAAAAGTTACCAGAATACATATAGGTGAGTAATATTATAGAGTTTTATAGGAGTTTAATTTGATTAAGTTGTCATTCCATAAGTGATCTTCAGAACTTCATTTCTAATGGTTGAAATATTTATTAGGCTATTTTTGCAGTCTGCATCATTTCTATTCCTGTCAAGTTTATACAGAGGTAACAGTATAAAACTAAATATATTATATAATCCATTTCCTTCTTGCTCTAGTAGTGGTACATGGTTTACCTCTGTCAATGCCTCTTTAGGAGGCAAATTGCTATCTGGTGAGTCTTCTTGACATGGGAAAATTATTAAAACTAGGTAAAACTAAATACAGTTTAGTAGCAGTATTCAGTCTATTGTGCTATATATTCCATTCACTAGAGGAAGAAACATACATATTTAGCAGATGGCTTCAGGTAGAAACGTTCATCTGAAACCTGGCAGGTTTTTAAGTCTCAGGCATAAGAGTATTTACCACCACATAAATTATAATGTATTTGTTGCATATCCATAATTTTCATGGCTCTGATAGTCCAAGATGAGAGCATGCTTCTGATGTATGTTTTCCTACCTATTAATCTCCTTGAATATATTTTTCTTTTATTGCAAGCAATATTATACTTGCAGCTGTTATTCATGATAGACTCCAGCTTCCATGAGTATATTTTACATCTGTTTTTTGGAAAACATTTAATGCTACTATGTGCAGAATTTCTAAACCTAAGTTATTGCTAATTCATATCTATCCTCTCACTGCATCAAAAGAATTAAGTTTTCTCAAACTAAAATGTCAAAACCATTGAATACACCCTAATGGCTATTTTTTGTTGTACCCTCTGCCCAGAGTCATTAATTTAAGTACACCTTTCCAAGATACTAATATCACTGCACATTAATGACCAATTTCTGAATCTTGAACATTTTTCAATTTAAACAAAATGATATATGTGCATGTGTTTAAGAACACGAAGGCAGGCATGACTGTTTCTTTTGAGGCTGTTTGCAGTCTGTCCCACACACTATACATGTCTGATTCTCTTTCTTGTCCATTCATCATAGTACACTACTTAGAGAGAGGCTGAATGCACACTTAGAAGAGCACCTCTTTTTTGCTTTTATTTTCTGCTTTTTTGTTTTTTTGTTTTTTGATTGTCTTTGTTTATTTTTTTGGGGGGGTGGGGTGGTTGTTGTTTTGTTTTAGGGTTTTTGGAGTATTTTTGGTGGGGTTTTTGTGTATATGTGTGCACGTATGCTTTTGGAAGACCTCATCTAGTAACACCTTCTTAGCCACTTGGCATGTCTTCTGATGAAGAAAGTACCTCCAGGGAAATGGCTATATATAAACTCTGAGATGCACATCTCCTCCAGAGCCCCGTGCTTTGACTTTGACATCAGCAAATACGTTTTGTGTACCAGATCTCTGAGAGTTGTCTGTGACCTTGAATAAAACAAAGCACACTCCTCCCGTACACACCTTATTTTTTACCTCTCATCAAACATAGAATGTAAAGACTTCACCCTCTGGTTCTGTACTTGTCAATGACCTAGTACAGAAAACCTAGGAAGGCAACAACAGGAAGGAATGTATCAGGAACAGGCAGAGAGTGGTCTGAAGTGATGGAGAGTGGTGGTGATTTGAAAAGGCGAACAATGACATAGAAGACACAAGCTTGGAGATCATGTTTACTGCTACTTTTAGAGATGTTTTTTTCTTCCTATAAATGAAAAACTGAGATGCCATGATTTTACACAAATTGTTATTCTAGTAATTTATGTACATATCAGAGTGATTTTTTGAATATGACATCTCTCTCAGCACCTCATTCTCTCTCAAAAAAAGTTAAATTAGGCTGAAAATAGCATCAATTTTTATGCTGTCTGGCTGGTACACATCAGTATGCATCCATTCAGAAAGGCACACTGGCATGCCACAATAAAGTTGCTTGAAGCAAGGGGACATAAAAGTGCAGGACACAAACAGCTCATGCCCATCTTTCCACTACTTATGGATACAGTTAGGATTCCCCAGGTTTTTATTACAGACTAGAGCAAAATCCCAAGCATGTCCAAGCAGAGGTTTGTTCTGTCCCTTCACAGAATGGATTCACGGCAGAGGATGTTTTTATTATTTGTTATATAGTAGAGCAAAAGTTGCTCTACACCACTAAGCACTCCTTTAAAATCTGTGGCCATGTTGACAGCATTACAGCTATAGATTGTATCTTATTAATACATAGATATTTGCAGTTGTTGTTTATCCGCCTGAATATTGCTTTCTCTGACAGTATAGTCCATAGTACTAGGATTTTAAAGTTATACCACGCTGCAAATTATTATGTCAATGCTTAAGTACAGAAAAAAGCCTATTCAAAGTTGTTCCAGAACATTTTTTTTTCTTTCCTTCTAGAATTAGCTGCAATTATACCATTCCAGACTGCTCATTTATCCTGAAAATACATTGTCAGGAACTCTCACCTAAAGGTTTTGTGTCTAAGATTCTGCACTCCCTTTATGTCCTCTTAGATCTAAGACTGAACATGCATTATCTCTGACATGTTATTCCCACTCAGGGAATAGGAATTAAAAACAGTGACCTCACATCCAGCCACACCAGAACTATAACCATAGGTACGATGTGTATGTTTAGATGTGTTCAGATGTGTTGATTAACATCAGCATTAACATCAAGGTGGAGAAACAGGTTTGTCTAGAGACACAGGAAATTTCTGCTGCAGAACTGCCTGCATCAAGCACAGACAATGCACTTGGAAATGCTCCAGAAAAACCACTGCTGAGGACAAAGAAAGGGTTACATAGGTCAGGAATTTTTAGAGTCCAGTGATGTCTTACATGTATTTTTAAGACAATAAAAATGGATCCTGTATATTCCACATAGCCCCATATGACCATCAGGCCAGCTGGGTATTGGAATGCTGCAGAACAGGTTCATGGAGCCTCTGCTGGACCAGCTGAAGATGGTGTTGCAATAATGACTTCAATAGGCTCTTGTCATCATCCAAAGAGGGACTGACTATCTCGTTCTAAAGATTTGAATACACATGAGAATGTTCATATACAAAGAAACACATCATTCTCCCGGTCAAAAAAAAGCCCCTAAGCACTATTTCTGTGACTGTCTGTGCAGCACAAACCTATAAGGCCCAGACCCCTTCAGGGCTAATGATGAAGGATCCTTTTTCTCTACTGATGGTTAACATTCACACAATAAATTGTTTCTGATTAACATTGTCCATTTCACACTGTTTAGGAGATTTATCAGTGTGTAAACTTTAAACTCCTTTTATTGTTTCTTCACTAAGTTCAGCCACATCTTTCTTCTTTCAAATATGATATAGCTGTTTCTAATGCTTTGTCTATGTTTAGGTGTTTCATGTTTTTCCACAAAATGCTGGGTACTTTATATAGAGTTCTGAAGCTGTTGAGTATTCTCCTGTTATGGGCTTTTTTATCCCTACTGAAATTGCATCCTTCAATTTTTAAACCATATGAACTTAAGAATAAAAATACTCATTTGAAGACCAAAGGTGCTCCAAGGGGGCAAAGGCTTTTCTAAGCATGAACTTAAACCTCTGTCTTCATTAATAAGCTCATCTTCTTACAGTCAGCAGATGTATGATGTAATAAAAATAAACAAATCAAAATAAATGTCAAGTCTTTATTCTAGGTGATATTTTCTCACTGTTGATTGGTTATTAGATTTGTGGTTTCAGTAATCACTCTGGGCATGAGGAAAATGAGTTAGATGATGCAGTGACCAAGTATTTCAGTTTATTAAAATCACAACCATTTGCAGATCCATTCCAGACTTTCTGTATTCATAGCTATCACAATAATAAGGTACAGATAAACATATAGCGCTGAATAATTCAGGATGCAACTTTACAATGGTTTCTCTTTTCCTTTGTTTTTATTTCCTCTCTGCATCATTGAAATACCACTGTATATTTTCTCCTTTTCCCATTATCTCTCTTCTCTTCTATGATTGCTTTCATTCCTGTTACTCTTCCTCTCTACCTCAGACTATTAAAAAATGTGGTCATATTTTAATATATATTTTTTATGTTCAGTGTGGTTTTATATACTCAATAAAAAATTTATCATGCAAAACGATATAGCTATAACAAATTTTCTGCACTGAAAAAAGCTCATGCTGTATAAGTTTTGTTAAGCTTTTGACTATCTCTTGTCGACTATCTATTGTCAACTATCTCTTGTCAACTATCCTTTCCTAGTTCTATGTTGAAGAATATTTAATTTATTCCTGAACAATTTCTCCTTATTTTTTTCTCACACAGTCATGATGCTGTACAGATACTTGAGATGTTTCTGTGCTAAAAGTAAATTATAAACTCAATTTAATAAGCCTTGGGAGAAATAAACCGGTAACATAGAAGAGAATGTTAATGAAGAGCTAACAAATAGGTCATTGAAATAACAACAACAAGGAATAGCAAGCTTAGCTGGACACTAAACAGGAGTGAGGAGAAAAAAGGAGAAAAAATCCATCAGCAGAAAAAAAATCTAACTTAACATAACTGTTGAAGTAATGTAGACTCTCAGACATTCCATGGAACTCTCACTGTCTGTTTATAGTTATTTTTGGTGTATTAAAAATATGTAATTATTTGTATATTAAAATTTGAAAGTGTTACTCAAACCTATTTTTTCATCCATATTCTTGTTATCTTCAGTTCCTTAGAGACATGATGACCTTGGAAGTAAAGTCTTCTTTCTATTACATATGCTGTAACACTTTTAAATTCTGTCCTTGCAGATATTCAATCCATTTCCCTCTCTCTCTTAGAACTTTATCAAGACTTCAGTTCTGAGAAATTGAAACATCCAACTAGAATTGATAGAACTGCATAGCAAGATATAACTGCCTTCAAAACATATCAGCACAACCTTTAGCATAGCATTCTCAATTTATTATCTGCTGGAAATAAACAAGCAAAGAAAGGAATGTTCCTTATTGAGTTCCTCAAATTTTCACCGATAGTAGCGTAGGAGTGAAATGCTATGAAAATGTCATCATGTATGTTGTGATAAACGTGCTTTTTTTACAGATTACAATTTCACAGAAAATAGCAAGACTCTTCATTATTCTTAGGACCCTAGCCCACACCAGAAATACATGTGGAAAGACATACTCAAGTGTTGTGAAAATGTAAAAACAATCTCTAAGCAGCTAGTCTTTCAACTGAGTAAATACACAGCTTTACTAAACAATTAACTTAATGCACAAACAAATGAGGATGAGATTTTCATTGTTTATTTTAATCCTTTGCAAGACTAAAATTATTTCCAAGGAGACAGAAAGATTGTAATAGAAAGCTGTTACTATTCCTATACATTCCAGTTACATCTTCTGTGGGATTCTCATACTTCATTGATCCTCTTGTCTTTAATGATTGTTGGGAATCTGTGCAATGAACAAGTAGAAAACTAATATGAATGAGCAGCCCGTACTTTTTTCAAGCAGATTTTACAGAAGCCTATAAATACTTGATATGCAGATCACAGACCTTACATCTTATATTGATATAATTAACAAGAATAATGGTACTGCAATCATAACTGTTTCTTAGGAAATGGTTTGCAGGAAAGTCAGACTTATAACGCTACCATTTCCCATACTCTGAATACATCTTATAGCATAAAATAATTGTCTGTCCTGTGTCCTTCTATTTTTCAGACTTTCTCCTTTTAATGTCCACAGTATTAGAGTTAACTTATGCTGCTAAGCTTGCAGCTGAGGGGATAAAAAGACCCAATTATAACTGACCAAAATACAGCTAGTTCAGAAAGGTTTTTTACATGTCTGACCTGGTGCTCCATTTTACCAAAGTTGCTTGCTGAAGCTCTTATTGCTCCACTTGGCCAGGAAAAGACCTATTACCCTTGCATAGCCCAGGATTTTGTTTTGCTGAAGAGCTGCTTCACATTTCTAATGAAATTTGTTTCAGGTAATATTTTTTCACCAAAAACAAAATAAAGAAGATAGATAAAATTATTTCAAATTATTTCTCTGATTCAAGAGAAAGAATTTACTCCATCTCAGCTCTGAGACACCAGATGGCATATTTAATCATTTCACATCTATGCAAGGATTGAAGTCAGGCTCTTAAACTCAGTGTAACCATTGACGTAATTTTTCCCACTGACTACAGAGCTTTTATTCTGAATCACGAAAAATCACATTCATGAGAATATGCCAATCTCATCCTGGAGGCTGACAGATCAAAAAGATGTAAAGATGCCTCTACTGTGCACTATTTCAGAGGGTAGATGTGACCTTAAAATTCATGTCATCAATGTACCCAAGCAAAGGCTTAACTTTATAACAAGCCGCACTAACTTCTATAGTGTACTTATTGTTAAAAAACTGCTTAAAAATTGACTAACATTAATGAGCTCATGAATCAGGCCTCCAAAATGAAAGAAGGGGTAATGGTACTCACAAAATAATTAGAAATGTGGCACAATTCTGCTAGTGAAAAGTAAGTACAAAACAGCTTCAGTCTGTAACATTTTTATTACTGTGATTTTCTTTAGGTGAGAGAGTTCATAGCCAAAATAAAGGTATATAAATTGCAAATACATTAGCCAGGATATAACTGAACAGAAGAAGAGTAAAGTAGTATAAAGCAGTATAAACAGCAATAGTATGTAAGCATGCTGTTAAACAGTTATGGCATTGCTAAAGAAAATGAATGAATATTTTGCTTAACTATATGATCTGTATGACCACCAAAGAGGCAATAAAAGCCACATAGTTGCACATAGTATGGATTCAAGTAATAAAAATTAGTAAAAGCATGAGATAAGCGAAAAAAGAATTCACAAATAGGCAAGGCATTCTGTGTATATTCTGTATTCAAATATACAAGATATATTAAAAAATACTGCTCCATTGCAAAATGATAAAAGCAGTATCAGAAGTAGATAAAACTCCCTCATAGACTCTTTATGAGTGACACAACAATACAGAAACCTCAGGTACAAACCAGGAAAATCAGAGAAGAAAGAGGACAGGCCTTCTTCAGTTCTGACATCTTTCAGCAGTGAGCTCCCCAGGACAATCTCCTGGGCCTCAGCAACCAACAGTTCCCAAGGACTATAGATATCAATGATAACTAAACACCTTTGACTCCATAGTATTGTAATAGGTTATTTATGGTACGAGTGCTAAAGACAAAGTTTTTAAAATGCAGGCATAATGATTAATATTATGTAAGAATAAGCCAGTAGCATGTGTTAATGAATAATTTTAGAAAAAAATAATTCAATATTTTTATTTTAAATTTCTCGTTAAAGTTGTGTCTAGATACTGGACATATGTATCAACTCATATATATATGCATAAATGCTTATACAGTTTTGACAATTCTTAATACTTCATCAACCAAAATTTATGCTGTGTGCTAGTGGTACAATTTTCACTTTTGACCTACTCACCAAAACTCACAAATTCGTAAAAACAGAAGGGGAGGGACAGACAGTGGAAGTTATAATAAATTTTATTCTGATATATTTGCAAGTGCTTGTTCCAAGTAATGAAGCAATACTAAAGATGATGATAAGAACAAAAAACTTGGAAACAGAAAAACACTGTAATAGTTTCTACTTTACTTTCCCATGAGAATTACCTTTGTTTGTAACAAAAAGTTCTTACAGTTTTATTGCAAAATCAGATTTAATTACTGCTGTTTAAATTACTCTACCAGAGCTATTAAAAATTTGGGTTTGTTTTTCTTCAGGTGTTCAATATCAAGGAAGAACGTACTTAACAATTACGGCTAGTTACATTGCTACTCTTTTCTTCATTCTGCAATAACAATTAAGTGTTCCATACATTATATTAGGATTTATCAAAAAGCTACATTTTTTCAGGGTGTCATGTGCTATTGCCAGAAATGCTATTCACAGAGCATTGATGAAAAAGTACTTCTGTTTAACACAGAGTTAAAAACACTGTCAAATCCTTGTAAGTTTTAGCACAGAATGACACATCTTTTCTTTAGTGAAATATCAAGTAGCAGCTTGCACTAAGCTTTTTAACAAAGGCAGAAAATAAATGTAACTTGCCAGAATTTTACAGCAAAAGGGACATATCTTCTTACAAATGCTGCAGGTGTGATGGAGCACATTACTCTTGACAGCTATTGATGACTGTCACTTACCCAGAGTTTTCCGCTCCCGCAGTAAAGCCAACAGAGGAAATGTTTGAGCATTCCTAACCCATTTAAGTGTAACTTCAAATAATTTTGTGTTAGAGTAGTCCTAACACATGAGATAGCTCATGGCAACTTGACTGTCTTTGTCTAAAATACAGTCTTGTTCTACGAGTTCTGCAACTTCTGCTACTGAAAAACTGAGGTATAGTAGTATTGAACTGTTGTCTCCAAAGTGATGATGTGATTAAGTTCTCATTCTTCTAGTGATTTCTAGCAGCTGGGTTCTGACTCTAATGGAACCTTTCCAAAGCTCTCCTTGCTTTTCCTGGTTGTAAATGGAAACAAGATAGATAATTGCACAATGTAAACTTTTACTCTCTCTGCAACAGAAAGTATTATCAAAACAGATTTTATTATTGCTCAAACTGTACCTTTTCAATTTAATTAAAGTGCTTTCCTTCTCCTCTGTATTTCATAAAATTAGAAGCACTTAATTGTATTCCCTCTTAGACATAGTCTTGGTAAGATTGTGTTAAATACATCTTTTGCATATGGAAAAAAAAAAAAGGGATTTTAGCTTTGAATTCAGAAGCTGCAAAATGTGCTTTTCTGAGACAAAAATCAGGGAACTGACTTTCCTAAAGTGTAGATGTTCATAAAACCACTAATCTCTGTTTCAGATTCCCGTGGCTGGAATTTATGCGTACAGACTGACTTTATAGTCATGGAGTGAATTAAGCAATTTTATGATGTGATTCATTTCATCCTAAACAGATGTCTGAAAGAAGTTAGACAAACTGGATCCTTAAAGTGTATCTTTCTATCAAAAAAAGGAAGTCTTGAGTGAGTAGAATGGTTGTAGACATCTATATTAAGTTTCGGTTTCTCTGACATATTTTCAATTCTAAATCATTGGTCATAGGAACCAATGTGAGTTTCTAAAATATAATTTTTTTCCTTTTTAAACTCTTGTGCAAAAATCTGCACTATGATACAGACATTTTAAAAATCACCTATTTTAATTCTCATAAGATGAAGTAAATTGCCTATATATTTTGTTGTACTGATTTAAATTAATTTTCCTTTGGAGTCAGATTATTTGAGGTTTTATTTTTTTTTAAGTATGTCTCTATTTTTTCTTTTATAAACAATAAATGTCAATGATGAATTAAATGTGTAATGTTACAGAAAGGAAAGAGAAACAATGTATTTTCAATTTACAATTAAAAAAAATTGTTCAATTGAAAATTTCCAGTCTTTTACATTAATCTATTTTTAAAATGATTAAGCATTTGTAAATAGAAAAGGAACAAAATGCTGTAAAGGTTACAAATTCAATCATTTAAGAGTTAGCATGCATTAAATACATCCTAGTGCATCCATTAAATGCATAAATTCATTAAAAGTTGACAAGGTACACAGTGACAGCAGTGACAGCAGCAGTGACTACAGTAAATTCTGGGGCAAAACACCTGGAGGAGTTAGGCGGGGGCTCCTGGAGTGAGCGCAAGCTGAGAGAAAGCAGAAACACCCTGCAGGGAAAGAGGCTGACATTGTGAGGGCATTGCTAAAGCAACCACGAACAGCTGCAGGGCCTCAGTACCTCAGGTGAATCCCATCAGGGCCCACAGACTTGTGAGTTTACCTCGACTTCAGTAAAGCCTTTGATAATGGCAGCTCATGGATTGGACAGGTGCTTCCTTTGCTGGGTTAAAACTGGCTGGGTTAAAACTGGGCCCAGAAGGTGCTCGTGAATGGTGTTGCATCCAGCCCCGTTTAATATCTTTACTGATGATCAGGATGAAGAGATTGAGTGCACCCTCAGCCAGTTTGGAGATGACACCAAGCTGGGTGGGATTGTTCATCTGCTGGAAGGTAGGAAGACTCTGCAGAGGGATTTGGACGGGTTGGATTGATGGGCAAGGCCAACCGTATGAGGATCAATAAGGCAAAGTTCCAGGTCCTGCACTTGAGTTGCAACATCCCTGTGCAGCACTACAGGCTGGGGGAGGAGTGGCTGAAAAGCTGCCAGGTGTAATAGGACTAGGGGGTATTTTTTGGCATCCCATTAAACATCCAGCTGTATGCCCAGGTAGCCAAGAGGGCCAGTGACATCCTGGCCTGTATCAAAATGAGGGTGGCCAGCAGGACAAGGGCAGTGATTGTCCCCCTGTCCTTGGCACTAATGAGGCCACAGCTCGAGTGCTCTGTCCAGTTCTGGGCCCCAAGAAAGACATTGAGGTGGTGGAGCATGGCCAGAGCAATGGAGCTGGAGAGGAGTCCAAGGAGTAAATCCTATGAGGAGTGGCTGGGGATGCTGGGATTGTTTAGCCTAGAGAAAAGAAGGCTCAGGGAAGACCTTGGAGCTCTCTATTACTCCCTGAAAGGAGGTTTTATCAGGGGCAGGCTGGCCTCTTCTCCCAGGAAACCAGTGACAGGACAAAGTCTTAAGAGGACATAGTCTTAAGCTACACCAGGGGAGGTTCAGGTTAAACACCAGGAGGAATTTCTTCATGGTAAGTTTTGTCAAGCATTGGAAAGAATTGCCCATGGGATGGTGGGGTCAACATCCCTGGAGGTTTTCAAGATATGACTAGATGTGGCACTTAGCGATACAATCTTGTTAATGTGGTGTTGTTGATTCAGATGTTGGACTCAAACTTGGTGGTCTTTTCCAACTTTAATGATTATAAAATTCTTGCAAATTATCCAAAAAAGAATATTATATTTTTGGGTCAAATTTAGAATTTCATGATTTTACTTATTGTTTAAAATCAATGTTACTTTAATGAATATATGGAACCTGTGCCGATGAAATAGAGATATATTTTCTGATGTGGCATACTACAAAGCAAAATGGACATTTACTAGCCAATAAGTAACTATAGTGTTCTGTAATGTACAAATAGAACTACAATTTTCAAAGTAAAACAGTATTTTCACAGCAGCTATTCAAATCTAGATTCATTCCAGGTTTGTGTTTTTAGCATTTTATGAACAGCTTGCATTTAGTTGCACACTGGAGGAAGGATTTCAGAATGCTCCCTAGAGCTTTATTAAATTTGCCTACTGGAACATTATTCCAGAGCTCTTTTATTAGAGAGCATACATTGCACTATTTTAGGGAAGAGCTGAAGCAGTAGCAGAAGTCTTCAATGCTTATTAAAAAAGCAAAGAGACCCATATTCAAAATTAATGTAGGGAATTATTTTGTGGCTGAGATTACTTCCTGAACATGCTTTAGAAACTCAGTACCTAGGTTTGTATTGTTGGTGTTTTTTTGTTGCATTTTGTTTGTTTTTTGTTTTTTGGGTTTTTTTTTTGTTGTTGTTGTTTTGTGGGGTTTTTTTGGTTTTGGGTTAGTTTTTTTGTGTTGTCTTCTGGTTTGTCTTTTTGTTGTTGTTCTTGGTTGGCTGTTCTGGGGGTTTTGATTTGTTTTTCTGTCTCCTTTCTCATGTTTTAGTAATGGATGTTAACAGTCTAAATTCTGTTCACTTTTTGTAGGTGCTTACATCAGTTTTCTATGACTGAAATATATTTTTATGTTTGTATTATTGAAACTGCTTTCACACTTTTTTGATCATATCTTCTTATTTTCTTCCAATTACAATAAAGGCTGAGAGAAATTTTTTCACAAGATCATTGACCAAGTGTTAGCCTTATGGTTAGTCTTAAAAAGGATGTTAAGGACCTCCTCTTTAAGGAAGAAGTCCTATTGCCTAATCTTCTCCACTAGGAACTCAAGTCCCACATTGACTGAGTGCTGCTTTTTATCTATCCTGAACTTTCAATATACTTACAAGGGGGAATTAATACTTCAAGAATTAGAGGAGAAAAAAAAAAGAAAATTACTCATTCTCAAAGGTCCTCTCTGAAGTATTAATCATCCCAAAGCAGATTTCGCTAGTTATCCATGAAGTAGGTAATGCCTCTTCCTTTTAAGATTTATGACCAGCCTTCAAAATGCCCCCGGTAAATATCAGTTTAATAGGTCTCCTTAGATGAGTGAGACATAGAAACTAAAAGTCTGAGACTTTTATTCCTATCCAAATTTATATTGCTGTTTCTCTTCACAATAATTCATTTTGCTTAGTTGCAATGTGCAATAAAAGTGACATGAGGAATGTCAGATGCTCAACAATATTAGGTATCTTAGGCTACTTATGGGAGTACTGTGTGAACTTAAGTTCCAAAGAGGGAATCCTTTTTACAAAATTGTCACGCTATCTTTTCACAAAATAAAAAGACCAAAAATCTCCCCAAACCCAAAAAAACCCCAAACTTGAATGAAAATTAATTTGACTATCAATTCGTTGTATCTAAACATAGCCAAAACTATTTATACATTGTTTGAAGTTCTAATTTAAGCTTATAAAACACCTGAATTACAAAGTAACAAAGACATCTAAAATACTCAAAATACCTTTCCCTTCAGATATTTTCCAGAACAACAAGTGTTAGAAACACTTCTACTTCCAGGCAGAATTCTGTGAATTGCAGTTTAAAGATACTTAAATTCTGATTCTCTTCCACTGCTTTTGTGTATATATATATGAAATATTTCCTTATTTTTCCCCTGAACTGAAATCAGGAGTCTGCTCACAGATAGCAAGGAATGGTGGATAGTGTTAGTATTATTCCTTGAGAATTCAGTGCCCAAAATTCTGCATTAAGATCAGATGGTTTTGTTTTACAGATTGGCACTGTAAATTGGATATCATATTCAGCTTCAGGAAATAATTCCATTTCTATTCTCCATAGAAACTTTTGACCTACAGACCACTTTGATTTTTCTGGATTTATAAAAATAGCTGCTAGTAACAAGATGTGACAGAACTTGAGGCGTTGCTTTTAGCTCATTTCTACTAAAAAAGTTGTACACATAGCCAGACTCACAGTCACTTCCAATCTATTCTTATATTAATCTTCCAGCTGTCATTTCCACGCTTGTTGAGCATCACTGCCACACAATACCTTGTTCATAGCCGCTAAGGGCCAAATATCCACACAAAACAGCATTCTTATTGACTTTGCTGACAGTTGTACTCATGTAAAGAATAAAGTTTAGTTCACTGTCTCTTATATTCAACGGCACCATCAAAGAAAGTTTAGCTTGTTTTGTTTTTATTTTTTTCATATACCGCAATCCAGTACAATCAAGACAAAGCAGTGTATTTCTTCTTTTGCTTCTCTTTGCTGCATTTACTAAAACTTACCACATACTCCTCTAAAATTCCTTATTTCTTCACCTCTCAAAAATATCAGAAATATTAGCTGTTTCTAATATGGAATATTAAGTTTGAAATATGTATACATAAAAGTATTGAGTTATTTGCATCTTCATCAAAAGTATTTTTCAAAAAGTTTTACCATCATACTTTTAAAAATGATACTTCATTTGGAGCCATATATGGGTAGAAAATGTTTAAAACACATCAATGTAAAATTAAATCAGAATAGAATGTACATTTTTTTAAAAAGGTAAAAGAACAGCAAACAAAACTAATTTCTTAAATTAACTGGTAAGGTATGATTTATCATAATTTTGCATACTCAGGAATAGTCTTATCCTCTTCTTTATGAAACCATGTAGAATAAAAAGTTATTTCTTCAGGGAGAGGAGTCCTTCCCCTGTTCCAGTGTGAAACCCTCCCATGGAAGACAGTTCTCCATGATCTTCTCTAACATGAGACCATCCTATGGACAATTGTTCTCTACAAAGTGCTGCAACATTGGTCACTCTTCCATGGGGTACAGTCCTTCAGGCACAGCCTGCTCCACTGTGGTTCTCCCATGGGGTCAAAAATCCAATCAGGAACCCTGCTCCAGCATGGTTCTTCCCCATGGGCTGCAGGTGGATCTCTGCAGTCCTCCATGGGCTGCAGGGACAAATTTTCCTCACCATGGTCTGCACCATGGGCTGCAGGGGAATCTCAGCACTGACACCTGGAGCACCTCCTGTCCCTTCTTCTGCACTGACCTTGGTGTCTGCAGAGTTCCTCTCATATGTTCTCACTCCACTCCTCTCTGGCCATAATTACATCTGCCCAATGACTTTTTTTTTCCCTCTTAAATATGTTATCACAGAGGCATTAACAGCATTCTTGATTGGCTCAGCCTTGCCCAGCAGCAGGTCCACCCTGGAGCCAGCTGTCATTGGCTCTGCTGGACAAGGGGGAAGCCTCTAGCAGCTCCTCTCAGAAGCACCCCTTGAAGCCTCCCTTTTCTCCTTGCAAAACCTGATCATGAAAACTCAATATAGGTAATATAAAATTATTCTTTATTTATATTCCAGTACAAAGGAAATGGAGATGCAGATTCTTCCACTTTGAGAAATTCTTCATGTTTCAAAAATGAATTTTGATATATTTTAGAGGAAAAAGGAAGTGCAATGAAGACTTTATCTTGTGAACTTCTGACAGTAGATGACAGTAGATAGTCTTTAAAATATTCATTTTTTGCCAGAACTAGAATAAGGGAAAGAAATTACTGAGTCCTAGCTATCTACTGAACCATCCAATTACTCTGCTAGACCTGTGGTAAACTGAAGAGAATAACAAAGCAGATCCAGTACTATTATAAATTATAAATGTGGAGAATAAAAAAGCCCCAACGAAACAAACAATTCCCTGAAAAAAAGTTAATAGCTGAAAATTAAATTTTGGGTTCAATATCCACATTTCTGGTTTGGTTTTTTTTTAATAATATAAATTAATGAATAAGATTTATATAATAAGCTCGCATAATTTTGGAATGTAAAATATTTACAAGTGTTTTCCTATTATTTGGGATCATATTTTTCCCACATTTTTAAACTTCATAATTAAAGGTGTGAAACATTTTAAGCAGTTCAAAGAAATCCCATAAAACTCCAAAAAGCTTTGAATACTCAAACTAATTACTTAAAGGCTAATTGTCTTGAATTAATAGTACCACAGCTCTGCAGATCTGCATTCTTAGATCTTGTACACCTGTACAGTCAGAAGTCATGTACAGGCATCTGCTCATCTCATTAAAGCTGATTCTTTTTAATTTTTCCTACTTTGGGAATAATTTCTGTTCATCCCTATTGATAAAGATGTTCTAAATACATTATTCCTAGACTTCTTTTTAGCTCCCACTGATTTTTAATGCAGTCCTTCTTTTTCATTATGCTTAGGAAATATTGGATGTCCCAGTTTTTTGCTATAGCTTGCAAGAGACACAACTTTCATGAAGCGTTTTAAGATTTGGAATGAAGTACCATGTGCAGAAGTCTATCTTTCTACACGAAAAATTTGTATGGAACCTTAGGCATAGCAGTTCTTAAGTTTGTACATTATTTATGCACCCAAAATAAGATAGGATTAATATGGATCCCTGTATTTATTTTCTTTGTCTTGCCTGTCTTGCAGTACTTAACTATTTCAATTGTTTGACTGGAAACAAGAAGATAAATTATATTTCTTCAGTTTTTTTGGTTTGTTTTGTTTTTGTCTTTTCCAGATTTGTTTCTTACCTGATTTTTTTTTTCCAATTTCATCTAATACAGCACTAAAACCTTCCGTGTGAAAGGCACTGCTTTTCTTGTTCTCAAAGGTAACTGTTTTCTGGATTTGCCAGCTCTTAGACTACTTTCTTAAAAAAACTGTTTATGAGTAAAAAAAAAAAAACCAAAAAAAACCCCACAACTTTTTTTAAAGCTGCGTTTGATCGTTTGTTTGGGTTGTCTTTTTTTAATCACTATCCAGCTATTTAATAATTATCATAGGCACCTAAATAGTTTTGAAGGAGAGACACAGTAGTCTCTCACCTTGTAAAACTTGCTGGTTTTGCTTAAGTTGAATAAATTCTTGACTAGAACCCTCACCAAAAGCAAAGCTCACTCACCTTAATGTGGTGAATTGAACTTGGCTGGATGACAGGTGCCCACCAAAGCTGCTGTATCACTCCCCTTCTCAGCTGGACAGTGGAGAGAAAATACAATTAAAGGCTTGTGGGTCATGATAAGAACACAGAGAGAGTGCTCAGCAGTTACTGTCATGGGCAAAACAGACTCAA
>VZRM01002356.1:23767-47434 GCA_013397955.1 Grantiella picta
AAAAAAAAAAACAAAAAAAAAACCCCATACCTTTTGTGCATCCCTCCCCTCTTTCTGAGTCTAATCCTACTCCTGATTTTTCTCTACCTCCTTCTGCCATGTACAGGGGGAAAGGGAATGGGAGTTGCAGTCAGTTCATCACATGCCTCTGCTGCTCTTTCTTCCTCGGGGACAGGGTCAAGGATAACAGCAAGAACTGATTAACTCATTTCTTATCCTATACATTTCTGTTAAGGTGCATCAAAGTAAAGAGTAAAGCAGAATTTTTTGAAGAAAAATTATTTTCCTTGCTCTAACACTTTTGAATTATAACATTTAGAGTGTTTTTTTTTTAAGCAAACATTTTTTCATATTGAATTCTGTTTTATTGTTCTTTAAAGTTTCCATTATCAGGAAAAATTGTATGATAGGGAAATTTCTCTTCCCTAAAACCTATCTAAAATATAGAATTTTCCCATTTTGTTTCCACATTGTTTGGCTAGAATTTTCCACAATTCTCTCTATAGCACTGTCTCCCTTATGCCTTGAGGTTACCACTGTAAACCTCTTCAATCCATTTCTCAGCAACTTTACTATTTAGAAAGACCTAGGCTTTCATTCATGGGATTGAGGTTTTATGTCACAAAAGAAATAAAATGGTTTGATAGCACCTGTTCAATCTATTTTATATCTGAAATAAACTCTAGCTCAGTGCTGAAGCATTTCAAAAACATCTGAAAGTTACTGTTGCATGAGCCTTGACTTGTGCTTAGGCTGTATTAGCCATTGTGTAGGAAAGATTTATATTTATTTGCAGATTGGGCCAAATCTTCAAAGACATAAAGAAAAAGTGAAATGCAGTTGTCTAATACTTTTCTATGGAAAAATAAATACTCTTTAAAATCTAGGTGGAACAGAGTGCTTTAAAAAATTAGGTGAACACAAGAACACCTAGCAAAAATTAGGTATCTGGCCATTAATCCTTTTGCCAATGGAAGCTGGTTTATTTTGCTGTAGCTCCTGCCACTACATATTTTTCTTATTTTATCATCATGTGCCTATTATATAAACATAAACATACATTTCAAACAAGTCACCAATACCAACAGTTTTCACTGGCAGAAGTGTAATGAAATCTGATAATGAAATGTAAGCCATGACATACAGAATATGTTAATACAGCTTCTATGTTGGTTTTGGTTCAGCCCCTCTCCCCTCACCCCATCTGTCTTAAATACGCTTAGCCAAACTTCTGTTATTCTGTGTAGGTTTCTGTATGGCTGCACAGAATGACAGAGGATTGGAATGTCACCTAGTTAACTTTCCAGATCTAAGAAAACATTAGCTCTAGCTATGAACTTACCTATAGATGTTTACTTACCCTTTGTTTAAAGGCATCCACAGTGTACTCATACTAAACTATTCCAGTGTTTCATTATTGTTACCATCAAAAAGCTATTTTTAGACTGTAACCTGAATCTGCTTTGCTCAGTTTGAACAACCCACTTAATATGGGCATAAAGAACATTTTATTCCCTTCCTCATAGCTATGGTCTTTGATGAATTGAGAGATCATCAGCGTTTCTGTACTCAGTCTTAAATTTTAGAAATAAAGTAAGTTCCTTTCTAAACCAGCTCTCATACATTTTGTTTCTATATAACTGCTAATTTACATTTGTCTCATTGTGATACATGAGCTGAGCTCTTTTGGGGTATACAGTGTCCAGATCCGAATGCAGTTCCTCAGCACAGACCCCAGCAATGTACAGTAGAGGATTCCCTTTGCATGCCTTGTAGACATTTTTTTTTTCTTAAAAATTGTCTGTCAATACATTGATTGTCTTTCTGTGACGGTAAATAAAAGTTTGATTTATGTGTAGCTTAATAATTTCCTCATACTAATTTCTATGAAAATGCTTCTTGTCCTTATGTTGCATTTATGCAAGTATTCTCAAATTCAAAATGAGTAGTTTCCTTAGCTTGCAATAAATAGTGAGATATTCTAAAAATCTTGCAGCAATCATCATTCTGAAATATCAAGCATAAAGATATGTGAAGAGTAGAATTATGATTGCAGAATTAAGTTGATATACAAATAATCAAGTAATTGTTTATATCGGAATGTAAAGCAATCTACAATTCACATTATTCATTTCTCTATTTAGACATCCAGAGGTTTTTTTATGATGAGACCAAATTATTTTTCAGCTATTCAGTGGAGATCACTGCCCTGTTATTTGAAATGCAAACAAAAAAAGAAAAATCCTTGTCGACAACTTTATCTCCTTCAGGACTATTAGAACAGATTTCCATTGTCTCAGACCCAAATGTCTGCCAAGCACGCATTCATGGAAAGTAGGTTTTCAATCCTTCCTCAATAAAGATTTTAATAAATAGCTTAACTTAGTATTTTATATTTTAATGTGTTGAGATTTTTAAATCACATAATAGCATTTAAAAGCAAGTGTTTATTATCCCTCCTGAAAACTTAGTGCAAATAGCATAAACTTCCTGCTTTTTTAAGATCAAAACTTATTGCCAGTGTAAATCAACAGCATTGTGTGTACAAGACAAGAGGTTTTTTCAAGGCTATTTCTAAGAGTTACTGCCTTAACAACAAGAGTTAGAAGATGAAAATAGACATCTAAGCCTTGGTAAATCTGACCTTCCGGCATTAACACAGAGTCACAGAATTATAGAATGGTTTGAATTGGAAGGGACCTTAAATATTATCTAGTTCTGACCCCTCTGCCATGGGCAAGGACACTCTCCACTAGATCAGGTTGCTCAGAGCCCCCTCCAAGCTTGTTTTGAACATTTCCAGAGATGGTACACCCACAGCTTCTCTGGGCAACCTGTTCCACTTCTTCATCACTTCCACAACAGAGAATTTCTTCCTAATAGCTAATCAAAACCTACTCTCTTTCAGTTTGAAGCCATTTCCCTTTGTCCTATCACTAAATGTTCTTGTAAATCATCTCTCTTCTTTCTTGTAGGCTCCCTTAGGACGGCAAACCCCACCAATGCACGAACACTGCAGCCCAGGCTGCCTCTAATATTGATGTCCCCAACTGGCTCTCTTGCACTGGTCACCATCAGATCCTGTATTACATTCCCCCTGGCAGGACTATCTATTACCTGGGTCTGGAAATTATCTTCCATGTTTTTCAGGAGTCTTCTGGATTGCCTACAGCTTGTTCTACTTTCCCAGCAGATGTTGGGGTGGTTGAAGTTCCCCAGGAGGACAAGAGCCTGTGAACATGATGCCTTCTGTAGCTGGAGCAAGATGGCTTCAACAGTATGGTCCCCTTGATCAGGGGCATGTAGTAGACACTGACCACAAAGTTTCCTTTGTTGCCTCAGTTTCTGATTCTTGCCCACAGGCTTTTGACTTGCTTATGGCTGTCCTTCAGACAACTCTTCACATTCCATCCACCTCTTGATGCAGAATGCAACCTCTCCACCTCTCCTTCCTCCCCTGCTTCTTCTAAATAGCCTGGAGCCATCAACAGTCAGCACTCCACGTATGGAATTCGTTCTGTCAAGTTTCAGTAATGGTAGCAAGGTCATAGCTTTCTAGCAGCATGGTGGTTAGCTACTAACTCCTTCTGTTTGTTGCCCATGCTGCATGAATTGGTATAAAGGTACCTAAGCTGGGCTCTTGGATGTGTCAGCTTCCTAGAAAAGCACTCCTTAATTCTTTAGTGATATTTCTCTGGTGTTTCCCATTTGGCTTCTGAGTCCCTGGCTTGTCTCTGTAAGACTGCAAGTGTGTTATCTAACTAAAGTCCTGTCATTGATCCACAAAGTTGGCTGAGATTTTAAAAATTTGTTAAGTATAAACCCTTCCACTGCATTCTTCTGTTTGGTCTTAAGATACAGCTATCTGTACATAAGATACTGTATCTGTATTCAGTTTGGTTTAAATAAAATGAGAAAAGGTGCTGATCTCCCAGCATCTCTGACATGAGTTGCATCTGTTATTGCCCAAAGGAATGAATAGAGCTCAGACCTACTGAACTAATTAATACAAAATATCTAAAGAGGGTAGGGAGAGATACTCTTTTCTTCATGAATAAACAGTTTTTACACAGTAAGCAAAGTAATTCTAGTGTTTATCTGGAGCAAAATTATGCAGCTAATCACAGTTGACTGTGTGCTAGTCTCCCAGCTAATCAATGTATTGGTTTATCTCTGGATGACAAAGATATAGGTGGAATTATGTCTGTCTTGGCTACATTCTTGTTTTCACAAGATGCAGCATTCGTCTAATAAGAACAATTTTTCATGTAATCAGATGAAATAGATTTAATCCAAATACATAGGTAATAGAAAATAATAAAAAAACCCAAAAAACTCAGACCAAGGAAAGCAGATTTCTTTGTGCAATAATCAGAACTTTTATGTTTAATTCTGCTTATACTGCTACCAAGTAAAGCATGTCACAAATCACAGGCAGTGTACATTAATCAAGGGAATAGTTTGATTTACTGAAAGCACTTGCACTTACTCTGTGAAATAATCAAGTAAAACAAGACCAGATGTAATTATTGTTACCAAACTAATTTTAGCATTGTTATCTAACAAGGGACCTTGATGACAAAAGTATGTGAATGGAAACTGGACTTGCAAGAGAGACTCACAGTAGCAACTTAATCTTAATTTTCTCCTCCTCTAATGTGTTTCAGTTCTGACTGAAATTAGGAGAGCCTTGTCTTGCATGGGAGACAAAAGCTTTATGAGTTTCTGCAGTTTGCCAGGCTTTAGAGTAGCTAACTCCCCAAGACTTAGTCCCGGTCGCCAGGATCTTTGATATTTGGCCGATTAGTCTAAAAATACCATTTATTAGACGCAGAACATAACAAACATACAAACATACATACATACACAGACACACAATGAATGTATGATTGCAAAACTATAATAGCTAAAATGCAATTATGGGGTAAGTGCTTGCTTGAACTATAAAAATAGTTTAAAAAAATGCAAGTTAAGAAATGCTTGCTTGAACTATAATGCAAGTTAAGAAAGGTACCTATAAATTAGCCAGAATGATACAATATCAGAAATTAATGATCTTACCAAATCCAATTTTGGAGCTGAGATGTGTTAGTATCCTCACTCAATCTCGCGAGAAGTAACCACAGGGCTGCGTCCAGACATCTGGGGAGAAGAATTTGCCTCATGCGCCAATGTCCATGTAGAAAAGCTTCTACCTTTTTTGAGATTTGTGGTGTTTTTATAGGAAAAAAGTGTGTATTTGTGGTCACTAAAAATTTTTCACATTCACTCTACATTCCACAGGAGAATGTCTTTTCAGACTTTCAGTCAATAGCCCCAGGTAGCTCTTGATTAGGCTATCAACCTAATCTGAGCCATCCATTTCCTGGGACTGATCAGGGAGAGAGAGAAGGGGGAGGGAGGAGTGTCCTGCCACAAGCCTATTTTTAAAATGGAAAATGGAAATATTTAATGTATGGGGTTATAAAATTTCACTAAGTGTCATTACTGCTGCATGTATTTTCCTATTAATATTCATTTTGTAACTTTATTTTCTGAAATTTGAGATCTCAAATGGTTTTTTCTTCTGTCAGTTGTGATCTGATGAGTATGAGTTACCATCATACTGAGAACCCAGTTCTATTGAATACCTTGCTAAAAAGCATTAGTGATTTATTTTGTATTGTATTGCAGTGTGTTCTTTCAGAATAAATATCCAATCCTAGTAGATATCAGATTAATACTAGTTCAAGATTGGTTAAATATATTTCGAACTTTATATATACACTTTTATAAATATTTCTCCTATTACAAAATAAAAAATATTAATTAATTACTTATTGTATAGGAATAATGAATTTCTTTGTGCTCTTGTTCTGTGCTTTAAGTGAGCTTAAGTTATTCATTAAATTTAATTAAAATATCAATACCCTTCAGCATTAAAGGCCAAAGAGTCATCTTCTATATTTTATATTCTTTTTAGTTTTTGGTTCGCAGTCCACTGAAATAAAGTTTAAGAATATTTTTTAAGACTTCCCTAATAGGATTGAAAAGGAATACACTAGTAGCAGTATTAACAGCTTTATGGCCAGCAGGCATTATTGGTCAAGAGAATGCTGCACTAATTCAATTCTGTTTGGCTCTTAGCTACTTTTAGAGGGTATATAAATGGGGGCTGTTTTCCTTAACCACCATGACAGCTGAATAGTATTTTGACTTTGTAAATTCTGTTAATGTCATGAGAACATTGCACAATATTCATACATCTTAAGAAATGATACCACAAATGATCTGATGTACAGTATAAATTAATGCGGAATCTCTAGGAGACTTGTATCAGTAAATTAGAAGATCTCTAAACTTAACACTCTTTGGGAAAAAAGCACAACTTCTAAAACTAACAAGAATCTATGTGAAGTGGCAGGTGCAATCGTAGTACTTATAGATGGCGGGTATGTAAATGCTTAATGGACAAAAAAGTGAAGTAAACTTTAACTTACAGTGTTTCTTACATACACATAATACAACACAGTCAAATTCCCTTGGCATTCGTTATTTAAATTTGCTGTGTAGAAGAACAGGTAGAACATTTATTTTCTTTTTTTCTCTTTTCCAAAAAAAATTCATAAATTAATTATATTTTAAATTGTATTTTAAATGAAAGTCTTATGCTTAAGTGCCTGTTACTTGTTTTTTCCCTAGAAAATATTTTTCTTATGTTGATCACAAACATTTAGATCCAGATTATCAACTGATTTAAATAGACTCACTAAATTGTAATCAACAAAAACAAGGTACAACTAAGACAGCTGTGCAAGTGACTGAAAAGACCATGACAACAAAAGAGACACTTATAAAACAGCTGCTGCCTAAGCAATGTCAATGGAGGAGACATAATGGTCCATATATAGTGCTATCAAGATTAAATGATGGAGTGACAGCTTCAGGAGGAGAAGTACATATGAAAGATTATCTTAAGAAAAGTTTTAAGTGAAAACTGATCAACATTTGGGAATGCTGCAATGTATCAAAAGCAGGCATTCAGGAAAATATGAGTAGAAGGGGACTCATGGAAGGTAGAACACTGCACTGTTAGTGAGATAAAGAGCTTTAGATGACATAAACCTAAAATGGGATTGAGAGACCAAGAATGTCTTTAATTTCTGGGTGGGCTGTTGTTTTCCTCTTTCTATTCATATTCTAATCATGGGTAAACGATTATGCATTTGCAAAGTGTCCTGCTCAATATCATTTTAGTCTTGTCAGCGTGCTGTTTTATTTCCACTAATTGTACTATTTATTACAGCTCAGTTGGTTCACAGCTGACAACATAAAAAATATCCCCCAGTGATTGGCCTACTGAGCAGTGTCCCATGCTTCCTTTACTGCCTATATCAGACATTAATAGAGAAACACTATTACTGAGATGTGTTGACATCATTGATTAGGATTTTGAATATACTGGAAAGTAAACAGAAACATTAATTTTAAACTCCATTAGGAATTTGAGAGTAAAACAAAACTGATGCCTGCAGAATACAAGTGTAGGTTTCTTTAACAGAGCAGCAGCCATTTACTTGGTGGTTTCTGAAAGAAACTTCCAGAAGAGATAGTAAAATTTTTAAAAAATGACATAATTTTCCCAACAAACGATGAAATTCAAAGATACTTATTTTTTATTGGGTATGCAATATGAAAAAGAAAAAAGGCATTCTTTAATCATTCATTGTAATGTATCACTGATTGTTAGCAGGTATTGTTATGTCACAGTCTGGAGTTTTTTATACATAGAAATAACGTGGATGAGGCAAACTAATCTGTGACCAAAGCCCTGGGTCTGTTGAAAACAGCGACAGTTTTGCTATTTAATGAAAACAGAACATATTTCTACACCTTATGGTATTCACCTATGCTGGCCATATGCCAGCTGTAAAATGTTCATGTCCAGCTCCTTGGCTAATGTAAATCTCAGCATAACAGAGCTGAGATCAATCAAGTCAAAGAAAGCAGAAGGAAATCCAGAAAATTCAATAAAAATAACGTAGTGGGTGTGGAAAGATTCTGCTGTGCCTAGTGTAGCAGGACTTGTTTAGAATTGAACATTTAAGTTTTATGATTTCTGCAGCATCAGGAAGTTCTTTGGTTATAGATAATGATAATGCTCAATGTTTATACAATTCTGTTATTTGTCTCTCAGGTTCTGAAAATGATTGTGCACACTCCACTTTGATCAACACATTTTGCAGACATTTCTTTTGTCATCTAATGTGGTCATAGCAATATCCCTGCATCTTACAGTATCTTGTGACTTTTTTTCTTACATTGTGTTTTCAGTCCATATTAATGAATTAATTTTTGAATTTTGCAAGATGGTTTGCAACAAGCTGCTTCCACATTTCTCATTTTGTCATTTTGTTTATACTGTCTTTAATTCTTCGTTTCACCTTCTGTTTGTTTCTACAAAAAATAATCCCTCGTGATTCCTTCTGTCATACATAGATCACTTTTGAGAAATATTTAATGTTTTCATCTCGTCCTCTAAAGAAAATCACTTGTTTACCCCACAGTGTTGTAGAAATTACCTGAAGATAATCGCATACAGTATTTTAGATTTTCACATATATTGCAATATCTTCATATACGTATTGCAATCTTCATATATGTATTTTAGCTAAAACTCATATTTTACCATACATAACCCATTCTGACTTTAGTTCAAAAATTCATTAATATCATTAATATCAATTGATTAAACAACAAAAGACAAAGGGGGTTTCACACCTGCAAGCAAAAGATGATGTAACAATGAAGACAATAATGAAGTTACGGTATAATGCATATCTTTCTTGAGTAGCAGTGTAAAACACTGACAGTTTGGCAAGTGTTGAGGGATATTAGTTGTTTGGATTAGGAGATAATTTTTAAATAAAAATAAGTGATTTAGAGTTGTTATTATGACAATATGCTGTTTGCTTAGCTTTATTTGCTCGGCATTAATAACTAGATTTGCTGAGGCTCTAGTCTGGAAGCTGTGAACTTTCACTTAGACATGCTTTTGGATGGAATGGATTTCATTTTCTTAGTAACTTTGCTGGTAGAGTTAAGTGCCATGTTTTAAGTTTAGTATGTGAATAACACTGATAGCACACTGATGTTCTAGCTGTTGCTACGTAGTGTTTACTCCACATCAAGGATTTTTCAGTTTCCCATGTGCTGCCAACTAAGTTAGTGGACAAGAAGTACAACCCAGAAGATAAAGAAGCTACAGTCATCACTAGAAGCTATAACTTGAGAAGAAAAGAACAGCTAATGACCTGCCTGCATTGACCTGGAGAAAGAATCCAAGAGGGTGCTAGAAGATCCCAGATCAAAAATCACCATTGGATCAAGAGGAGTGTGCAAGGTGCACACCCAGGACATGTAAATAACATGATAGACTAAAAGGGTATAAAAATCTAGGGATTTCTTTGTTCTGGGTCCCTCTTTCGGGGATGGAGCACCTCTCCTATGAGGAAAGGCTGAAAGAATTGGGGCTATTCAGCCAGAAAAAAAGAAGGCTTTGAGGTAATCCAGTTGCTGCCTTCCAGTACCTGAAGGGAACCTATAAGAAAGATGGAGAGGGACTTTTTCCAAGGTCATGAAGTGACAGGACAAGGGGAGTGACTTAAAGCTGAAAGACAGATGATTTCGGTTAGATTTAGGTTAGATATTAGGAAGAAATTTTTTATATTGAGGGTTGTGAGACACTGGAACAGGTCACCCAGGGAAGCTGGGGATGCCCTATCTCTGGAAATGTTCAAGGCCAGGCTGGATGGGGCTTGGAGCAAACTGGTCTAGTGAATGATGTCCCTGCCCGTGGCAGGGGGTTTGGAACTACACGATATTTAAGGTTCCTTCCAAGCCCAAGTGTTCTACGATTCTATAATTCTCTGATGGCACACATCTTGAGCTGGCCCTATTTCTGTACCACTTGTTTATTAAATTATTTTTTTCCTGGCATCATATGTCTGAGACTCTGCTGCAGGAAACCTAGGGTAAAAAAAATATTTCTTTAACAGCAGGGAATGAGATCATGAAAAAATTTGATATGCCATGATATATACTGAATCCTTTTTCATTTAAAATAATCCTGCATTTTAGTCTGGTCTTTCAAATTTTAGTTCTGCTTTGAGAAGGATGGAGAGATCAAGGATTGAGTGCTTGAAAGAGCGGCTGTAATTGGCTTTTCCGGTTCGTTTGTTTTTTTTTTTTATTGTACTAGGATTAGAAGGCATGACTTTTGGGGAAGCACTGGGGATATTAAGTTTGTTCAGTTTGGAGAAAAGGAGAGTTGATGGTGCATACATCAGTCTGCAAAGACAAATTTGTCATGAGGGGAAATGAACAGGGAGATCCTTATCTCCTCTCTGATGTCAGGTGATAGGATGTGAAGGAATGGCTTAAAGCTAAATCAGGGCAAGTTCAAATAGCATAGTAGGAAAAAGCTCTTAACTGAGAAGGTGGCCAAACACTGGAACAAGTTCCTTAGGTAAGTGGTAATGGCCTTAAGGCTGTCAGCATTCAATAAGTATTTGGAAAACATTTTATGGTCCTCATGGATCCCTTCCAACTCAGAATATTCCATGATTCTATGATAGCTGTAGAGAAACCTGAACAGTAAACCTAATCCTGGAGATATTACTTCATGAAACCGGGTCCTATGCGAGTATTTTCCCTCGCAACACCTTGAAGTAGATGTTTATGTTAAAGTATCACCAGAGATTTCATGAAGTCGTAGTATAGGATAGATACTGTATCTCAGCTGATGTCAGTGAATCCATGTGCTGGTTCTGACTGCAGTAAAGTTAATTTTATTACAGTGGCTAGTATGGTGCTGTGTTTTAGATTTGTGCTGAACACAGGTTTGATAACATAGAGATATTTTTTTGTTATTTCTGAGCAGAGCTTACATAGAGCCAAGGACTTTTCGGCTTTTCATGGCACTGTGCTGGCGAGGAAGTTGGGGGTGCATGGGAAGCTGGGAGGAAACACAGCCAGGACAGCTGATCCCAAGTGACCAAAGAGGTACTCCGTTCCATATGACATCATGCTTGGCATATACAGTGAGGTGGAAGAAGGGAAAGGGGAGGATGTTTGGAGTGATGACATTTTTCTGTCCAAGTAACCATTTTGTGTGATGGAGCCCTGCTCTCCTAGGGATGGCTGAACACCTGCCCGCCCATGGAAAAGAGCAAATTAATTCCTTTTTTTTGTTTTGCATGTGTGCTAAGCTTTTTCTTTCCCTATCAAATTCCCTTTATCTCAATCCACAAATTTTCAAGTTATTATCTTTCTGATCCACTCCCCAGTCCCCCCGGTGAGAGAGTGAGGGAGCAGCTGTGTGGGGTTGGGCTGCTGGCTGGGGTTCAGCCATGACAACGCTTCACTCAGATAAAACATAATGACTTACTCATTAGGAGTTAGAAGAATGGGATGTTTAAAAAAAAAAATTGATGACTTAGCAAATGAAAAGCAAAACTTTAAAATTCCAGTTACTTCCCTGGACCTAAGAGCTCTCAGGTGTACACACGCTGTCAGTGAACCTAATGCTTATGCCAAAGTTTACAGTACTTCCTTAGAAAAGAGTTTAGTCTCAGTGCGACAGCAGAACAAAGATGCAATACAAAGCTTTTTTTTTTTTTTTTTAAATCACAAGAAACCCCTAATGGCATAATGACTGCTTAGTACATAAAAAATTGATTGTCTCCTTTTAATAGCTAAGAATATGGAAACTATTGAGGTAGTATGGAAGAGCTGAATTAAAATTACAGCACTTCAGATACCTTGCAAATCTTTGTGCACTTTGCATGCATAGAAACAATGTAGTGATTCACAATTACTTTCAGGGAGTGATTAAAAATGTGGAACAGCACTTTCCAGTACAGGATTATGCTCATTGTCTTTTTTTTTGTTATAAAAGCTCCCTCTGGATACCCTTCTGGTACTGTAAAAGGAACATAATTATTAAAAATAATTAGTGTAACAAACTATGAACTTTTAACTCTTGATGCTCAAATTATTTGGAGGTTGAGGTTGATGAAAATTTCTGAATTCACTTTAAAGTAAATATGCAATTTTCCTTCTATAATTATTCCCTTAATAAATATAGTTCATTGAATTTTTATGAGGGTTTTAAATATTAAAGATTGAGAAAAAGACAATACCATCATATGCCCCTTTATGCCTCCTTTTTTATCGCACTTCATCACTGGATGTTTGTATTGATTTCCAAATGATTTTTCAATTTTTAGAAAAATTTGTTCCAGGTACAGCAAAGCATTAAAATCCATCATAATTTATAATAATTTATGTGTAATTCACAAAACAACCATTTCTGGAAACAAAAAAAATATTGTATTTTTCCATCAGTGATGAAAACTACATTTTTTCTCCTGCAAATGGGTCAGATGCCTAATTGTCAGTTATGAGACCTGGAATAGCTACTGGAGTGATAACCTTTAAAAATTAGAGTAGTTTGAAAAGCATTCTGTGTGCTGTAAAACCTATTTAGTTAATATCCCGCTAAGAAAAGAAAAATATCTAAGGATATTTTATACAGATTAACACAAATAGGATATCAGCTACTCTAGCGATATTTGGACATTAAGGAAAGGCTCTTCACTGAGACAGGTGGAGGTCAGTAACCAGAGCAGCCTCTCCAGGAATGTGGTCATGGCAATAAGCTCGTCAGAGTTCAAGGAATGTCTGGATGACAGTCTTAGCCATATGGTTTACTTTTAGATGTCCTGTGAGGAACAGGCAGTTAACTTCACAATCGTTATGGGTCCCTTCCAATTTGAGATATTCTATGGTTCTTGGATCTGTGATTTCCAAAATAAAGAAAAATGCAGAGGGTTTTTTTCTTTCTCTTTAAGAAAAATCAGTAAGAATATTTTTTTCCTCCATTACCTCTCAATATTTAAATATTATTACTATTTCCCCTGAACTAAGAGTAGCTCTTTGTTAAAATTACCTTATTTGTACAGTCACCAGGATGACAAATCCAAATTTGTTCTAAACAGATCTAAAAGTCTATATATTCTGTACCAGTAGTAAGTTTGGTGCCAGGGTTTTCTTAAGATTTCAAGCTAGTTTTAGGGGAGTTGGTTTGGGTGGTGTGGTTTTTTTGGTTGTTTTTCTTTTTGGTACACAGATGATGTAGTTTGCTGACAGTTCAAAAGTTAAGGGGAAAATACTTTCAGAATCTGAGTATTTTCTAGTACATGATCATGGTGAACAACTAGCACTTTTCCTGTGTGGATAAAGGGCATTAGTTCTTTATGCTAGTCTATTGGCTCTGTAAAGGGAAAAAGAAAGAGAAATTATTTCTTTAAATAAGTGATTAAATATATAATGTTAATATAAAAGATAAAGTGGATAGGAAAAAGAACTAGAGCAATCCTTCAAGGAATTCTTTTTTCTCCAAGATGGCAGTGAAAAGGAAGTTTCCATTTCACAGAATATATTTAGAAAAACGAAACATTTTTCGGCAAACATTATCTTATAGGTCATATACTGCCACAGTTGATTTAAAAGTAGGTGAATATTAAACTATTTTTACTTATCAAAGAGCTTGCATATTTCTTATGACTTAATTCCCATTTCATGAAAACTGAATTAGTCAGAAGGAAAGTCAAACCCATTATAGTGTTAGTCTATGTGATGTGTTGGCAGGTGCTCATGGGAATCATTTGTTAAAACATCAGCAAAGTAGGTTAGAGCAATTTCCCACCTCCTTCTGGAACTATTGTAGCTTCTGTCTCATAATAATTATCATTTTTCCTTTTTTTTTTTCTTGAATTCATCAAGCTAGACTGAATTGCTAGTCATAGACAAGAATCATCCTGTTGATATTGGATAATAATCGGGAGCTGATATAGTTTGTAAGATCCTTGACTGGGATGATAGGAAATCTATTTACATTCCACTGTCAGAAAAACAGCCAATAGAACAGTGTAGAGGAAGAGTTATAAAATTAAAGTGACAGACTAGGAAAAATTGTATTTGTATTAGATTTTTGGCTGGCTATCAGAAAGGCATGGTTGCATTTCATGAAGGCAAGTGGAAACAATGATTTAGATGGTCAAGATGAGAAATTATTCACAAGGTTACTAGTGAGATGGACCCATAGAAAAGCTGTTTTTTGACCATTATGCAAAACAATCACCTAACTTTGAACAGGTTGGATGTTAGAACCTAGAAAATAGCCCAAGCATGAACTAATACCCCAATAAAGACTCATGATAATGCTGTGCAAAAGCACAACTTTAAAAAGCAGGAAGATTTTAAGGTTCATGCTAAAGAAAAAAAGAATGCAACATAAAAACTTAGTAGAACAAAGAAAATTATAATAAAACTGATTTTAAAATTAAATACATGGAAGTCAGAGGCTATTTGAATTGAAAAAAAACCATCTGAATTCTTTACTTATTATTGTATTATTTTCTTCATCATTTCTTTAGAGAGTCTTTTTAGTCCTATGTTTTTCATATTTTTGTTGGGCTTCTTTTTGTTCATTGGTTGTTTTTTTCAGCCTTTTCAGTATGATTTTTTTTTTAAAGGGTTGTAGGAGAAAAATGTCTCCAAAGTGAAGTGTCTTTCTTATCCTCCTTTTTTAGCTCTACATATGATGTCCATATGTATTACAACACCAGGATGGAACACTGGAAGAATTACTTGAGTGAAAAGTGTTATCTGCAACACGTATCAAAGAGAGGGACATAGACTGCTCTTACAAACAAAAGGAAGACTGGGCAAAAGTTGTAGCCTTACATTGTGTCATAACGTATTTTTCATTAAAAATGAAAAAAAATAAGGAATGTAAATCAAAAGTTATCGAAAGTTAATAAGAAGAATAATTGAGTCAATGAGTGCGCATAACAAGAAATTCTGAGTTATGTTTATTGTACTGAGTGCATTCTGTCTCTAGCATTCAAGAAATTAAACTACAGGTGCTTTGGACCTAAAATCAAACAGTACAGAGAATTTATATGACATGACAATACCAAATACTGTATTCCTTGTCAGAATATGAGTGCATGCAGGGTGTTCTGTATACTTTTGTTCTGAAGTATGTATTATTTAATTTTGTAAAGGGATAATTAAAAAAATATTTAAACTATGTTTCACATGGGTTAGTGAAGACTTGATATTATTCAAAATGAGATTTAGCTGGACTGAAAATTATTAAACAATTTAAAAGTTTGGTTAGTTCATTTGATACAGATGGGAAGAGGTTATACAGTCAGGCTCATCTGGCAGTCAAAAAGGGTTCACAGATAAAGAATGGAGGTGAGAAACAGACTGACAAACAAATTTGGTTTCCCTGAAGACATTGCAGCTGCTTTATGACCAGATGGCCTCATTTCAGCTGGGATAGAGTAAATTTTCTTCCTAGTAACTGGTACAGAGCCATGTTTTACATTTGGGATGAAAAAGATGTTGATAACACACCAATGTTTCAATTGTTCTTGAGCAAGACTTGCACTAAGTCAAAGATATGTTCAGCTTTTCACACCACACCACCACCGAGGAGGCTGGGGGACACAAAAAACTGGGAGGAGACAGCCAGGGCAGCAGATCCCACCCAACTGGCCAGAAGGATGTTCCAAATCCTATGATATCATTGTCAGTATATAAAGTAGGGTGAAAGCTGACCCAGGGCCTGCTGACCCACTGCTTGGGAATGGGCTGGAAATCAGTTGGTGGGTGGTGGGCAATTGCATCGTATGGCACTTGTTTTGTATATTCTATTTATTTTATCATTGTTATTATTTCCCTTTATTTTCTGTCCTATGAAGCCATCTTTATCTCGAACCATGAATTTTACTTTGTGTTCCTTCCAATTTCTGCCCCATCCCACAGAGGGATGGAAGAATGAGTGAGTGGCTGTGTGTTGTTTAGTTGCCTGTTAAAACCAGGACACAAGAGAATGGAATTGGCAGGGATTTTAAAGTCTCTTGTTTAATTTTCTTATCTTGAACAGTTTTCTGTGGATTTTCAACTCTCTAAATGTCTGCTTTAAGGGTTATGTGTTTAGTGAACAATGTACGTAGACAGTCTGTGCCCCCTAGTCTTCAAAGGCCTCCATTTTTGGTATTATGGGTAATCCCCAACCCGTGAATTTCATATAGGAAGTAAAGGTGGATAGTAGTCTGGGATTTTGGGTTTTTTTTGGACCAAAGTGTTGGATTTACCTTGGCTGCCAAATGCCCAAAAAGCCACTCTCTCACTCCCTGCCCCCAGCAGGAGAAAGTGAGAAAGTAAGATGAGAATCTCACGGGTCAAGGTGAAGAAAATTTAATATAGGAAAACAAATGTTGCCACAGAAGCAAAGCCAAAAAAATAAAAATTTATCTACTTCCAATCGGATGGAGATATCCAGCCACTTTCTTATAAGTAGGTACTCAGTTCATGTAGCAGTTTCTTCAGAAGACCAAGACCTTAGTAATGAAATGCCCTGAGACTCTCCTCTCACCCCTTTTCCTTAGCTTTTATTGCTGAGAGTGCTATCATATGGTATAGGATATCCTTTCAGTCAGTTTAGCTCAACTGTCCCAGTTATGTTCTCCCCCGGACTTTTGCCCCACCACCTGCCTGCCTATGAGTGTGTGCATGTGTGTACAGCTGTGAGTGTGTCACAGCCTACATGCCGCACAAGTGCTACTCAGCAACTGCTAAAACACCAGTGGGTTATCAACATCATCTCAGCTACAAATACAAAGCCTAGCACTACAGGGACTGGTATGAGCCATGTTAACCCCATCCCAGCCAGTTCTGATGCCATATGCATGCTTGTGAATTCATGTTTGATTTGGCAGTCATTCCACTTAAAGACATTTTAAAGTACTGGGGGAATAATAAGTATGTGGAAGGAAAGCTAAGAAAGCATAAGGCTCCTGAAAATATTATGCTAGTTCAATGATCATAGGGCTAAGTAGCTGTAACTTTTCTACAGCAAATGTTTCAACACAATCTTTGCTACTGCTTTTGCACTAAAAATATAATTTAAAAATTATTAATTAACAATGCATATCACAGAATGGGTAAGAGTAGAAGAGACTACGGTAGTCCACAATGCATCATCTGTTACAGCCTCTCTGCTCAAGCAGGGCGTCCCAGAGTACATGGCACAGGATTGCCTCCATATGGTTCTTGAATACCTCCAGTGAGGGAGACTCCACAACCTCCCTGGATAATTTGTTCCAGTGCTTGCTCACCCACACAGTAAAAAAAATCTTCCTCATATTCAGTTGGAACTTCCCGTGCATCAGTTTCTGCCCTTTGCCTCTTGTCCTATCGCTTGGCACAATTGAGAAGAGCCTGGAAACTTCCTCTTGACAACCTCCTATCAGATTTTTGACATTGATGAAGTCCCCTCTCAGTTGTTTCTTCCCAGGACTGAACAGGCCCAAATCTCTCAACCCTTTCTCATAAGAGATTTGCTCCAGTCCCATAATCATCTTTGCTGCCCTCCAATAGACTTGTTCCAGGAGTTTTATGTCTCTCGTACAGAGGAGCCTTCCTAGAGTGCAGATGTAATTTCTCCCCCAGATTGCAAGACTTGAGTTCCTAAAATATTATTAATTTTTTTTCTTTTAATCAGATGGAAATTATCACAAAAGCCTGTCCAGAGCTCCAAGCACCCTGCCACAATTAATCATACAATAAATGCAATTAAATCCTCAGCAAATTAAAACTAATTTTGCAAGAATGAAATTAGTAAATCAATCAGACACCAGCAGTCTCTATTGATTAGGAACCAAACCAGTATCATTCCATAGAGACCCTGTCACACAGATCTGTATTTTAGTATGCTTGGGAAATAATTTAATTTGGTCTCTTTTTTCCTGAGTCTATACAAAGAACCCCTCCCTCATACTATCCCCGTTTCTTCTCTTCAGCATGCGTAGTTTATCATTATCTTAAGATACTCCATGTTGCACAGTATATTTGATTTTGTCACAAAATTAAGATAAACAACAGTTTTATTCATTTTAGACGAATAACACCATGATTTGTGGTACTGCATTTGACGTACAGAATGACTCTCCAAGTGAATTTATACGCATATGCTACACATATGCTTTCAGGGAAAAAACCCAAACAAACACCAAAAAATTGAAACTTACCTTCTTTCCACATAAATGTGGTCTTTTCAATTAGAAAAGCTCTCTCCTGGGATCCTTGTTAATGTTGTTAATTATTGTCAATGGAAAGAGAAGATTTTTTCTAAAGTCTGAAATTATGCACAAAAGGGAAAACAGAAAGATCACTTTACTTAATTTGTTCTCTCATTTCTCTGTGGGGAAATAGCCATAATCTCTCTTCTGGTGATACCCATATATCCCACTCAACAAGTTAGGATCCTTCAGAAAACCCATGTGGGTTTAAAAAAGACACAGTGAAAGTCGTAAACAGGATACCATGTTACTGTGACAGAAGAACACAACCCAATAGTTTTTTCAATGTTTTAATTTTTTTTTGTCTAAAAGGAAATTTATGTTAACATATTCTACAGATGTGGTCAGTTTATGCAAAGAAATATTTTGCAAGTCAGCATATGAGGATCTCAATTACATCAGTATCTATGAAAAAGTTCAATATGCCATCGATGTACTCAAAATTTTGCAAGGCTCATTCCCACATATGACACAAATATAAGCCTGTTTACCTATCAGCCAAAAGAGTTATGCATAGGCAAAGTTAAAGGAAGATTCCATGTAGCTGAAAGGGAATGCATGTTAAATCATAGAATGGTCAAAATTGGAAGGGACCTTGAAGTTCTTCTATTTCCAGCCCTCCTGCCATGGGACAGAAGTCCTAATCCTTCTCTTATTTTTCCTATTCTAATTTTGGCAATAAGAATGTAAGGCTAAATTACTTTACTTTTTCTTACTGAGGTACCCTTGAAAACTTTATTATGCAAGTCCCAGGTATTTAACTTGACAGTAGAAGTTGTATTTTTGCTTTTAAATTATAGTAGGCTTATCCTTTTGCCATCTATGTGGATTTTCAATATTCGTTTCCAGTTACTGTTTTATTTGAAATAATTTTTGGGTGTATAAATATGGGACAATCCTTATTCTGACTGAGAAATTTTTTTTCTGAAAATTCACACTTCCTAAAGAATATTGCTGACAATGCCTTGGGGAAACTATTTCTACCTCATTACCATGTAAATATTCTTTACTCCTGAGTGTGTGAGTGGGTTACTGTGAAAGAGAGAGTAATTTCTACTCCCAGATTTAATAAGTTAAGAGATTTGGAATAATTCCTTACACCTGAAACTGCTTTTGTCTTTTTCCATATTATGAAGGTGACCCCGTTTAACCACATTCTGCTGCCAGAGGCTCCCTGAAAAACTGGCTACTTTACTATATGAAAGCTTTCAGAGAGCTTTCAGGTCAGGAAAGGCTTATTCTTTGAAGAGGTGGAAATCATTATAAAAATGTCCTGTTTGAAGTACTTCAGAATTTAGTGAGGTTTACTATTGTCATAGAGACCTTGCAAAAGGACTGATGTTGAGGCTTTACCTTCATATTTTGAAATAAGTAGCTAATAAAAGAAAAGTTACTTGAAACCTGCTTATTTGCTTTAGATTCTTATCTAAGACCCTTGGGAAGATAAGATTATTTATCTAAATTTTCATTACAAATTACAATGCCACAAATTTTTAAGTAATTAAACATTAAAATTTGGGTTTAGTTTGTTTGGTTTTGTTTTTTTTTTCATTGAATACACAAAGTGGTATTTTATTAAAAAATATATGTATTGACAATAGATTTGGATCAATGCTCTCTCAAACTGTCAGCTTAGTAAAAATGACTGTGTTCCATTTCCACTGTCCTTTTACTTGATAATGTACTCCAAGGACTTGCCTACTTGAGTCTTATTAGTTTCTATATTTCTTTATCTTATGTATATATATAAATGAATTTATATTCTATATTCTTATATCTTCTTCAGAATCTGAGTTACAAGAATCTCATTATTTAAATATTTGAACTATTTTATTTTACTTTTATTAACCTTTATGTAGTTTCCTATCTAAACTAAATAGTTCTGAATCCATTTTTGTCTTGTAAAAGCATTTTTCCAGTAGTTTTGGTATAAATGCTATTTTTAAAGTATAATTTTCTTCTCTCTCTCTTTTTTTTTTTTTCTTTTTTTCCCTCATTGCTATTCAGTCTCAGGGGACTCAGCTTTCTAAATTCAAGAGCGGGTACAGACTAACTGTTCTCACGAAGGGTCCTTAGTGAAGGTATATTTGCTCTTGCAAGGTAATATGCAGTATCCAATAAAGGATTGATTTAGAAGACAGTCATTAACCCACTAAGTTAGAAAAAAATTGCTCTAGAAAAGCTTTTTAGATTTTGCATTTATTTTCTTTCTTGAATAAAATTAAGAACTCTTGAAATTTATTTTTGTTACAAAGCAAACAGAAGGCCAATAGACTATACCTGTATTAAGAGGGTGACTACTTTCAATGTAGTAGTAAGCAGTGAGGTTTGATACTGGTCATCCATTCCTGAGGTAAGTCCCACAATCTAACATCAGTTGCAGAAGGTTATTTCCCCATTTTTAGCTACCAACATTTTTGCATGTCTACCATGAAAATTGCATGTTTCTATGAAATTCTGTAGTTTTCATGGAAGAAAAATTTAGCTATCTTAGGTTCTGTAACAGATTCTGGTTTAAAATTGATCTGGGCCACTCTGCAAATTTTCTGTGTATTATCTATACAAAACTTTCACAAGGTAAATAAATAAATATTGTTAACTGTGTTTCTGCAGATAAGAAACTAAGAAAGAATGAAATGGATTTTATATTCATCGAGTTACTGGAGAATAACATGTAATCACATGAAAGCTGTCCCGTAGTTTCTAGAGTAACTATATGTGCAAGCTTTTGCTTGGCAGAGTCTAAACTGATGAGAGAAATGTTTAATGCTTAAATATAAAATCATGCAGAGAGAGACCAGGCCAGGCTTGATGGGTCTGAGTCCCACTGGATCCTAGTCCAAAACAAAATTTTCATTTTTGTTGCTTTGTTTTTTCCAAAATTATGTGCCAAGATTTTTATCTGGTCTGTACTAGACTGGAATCATGTGGGTAAACAAAAAGCCAGACTCATTTCACAGAAATAATAATTTTGGTCTGTCTAAGCACACTTCTCCAAGCAGGCCTTTCCTCCAGCTGATGTTCATGCTGTGAGAATCAAAACCTCCAAATCAGATTCTGAAATAAATCTCTCCTCCTTAGCTGATAGTTTGCGTGGCTGAGGTTGGTTTATTTGCAACTATTTGATTTTTTTTTTTAATTGAAAATTCCAAAATCTACAATCACCTGAATTCTTGTGAAGTGACTTGAAGAATGGTGATCAAATAGTCACCTCTCTAATATATGTCTGACCTTAAACATTTTTCTGAAATGGCCACTTCTTCAACTGTCTTTCTGATCAAATCCACTTTCTTAAATAAATTCCATTTGCACTTCCTTTTTTTGTGTCTTCTGTTTCAGTAATTCACACATTTACTTATGCCATTAAATTTGCCTCAGCTCTAATGAAATAAGAAATATCCACAAAAAATCATAATTGCTGTTGTTGTACCTAAATAGTGTCTTTGGAGTTAATAAGATAAGAAATAACATGATTATTTTTTTAAACAACTAGAAAATAAACTAATATTCCATGTTATAAACTGTGGGAAAACATTTACATAAAATCTCTCTCTGGGTCTCACCATCTGCATTTTTAGGCAAGAAAAATATGATAAAATGTCCAGCTTTTCTTTCTAGAGTCAAAGTGAGAGAAAAAAATATTAAAGCCAAATTGAATGAATGAGAAAATGAGTAAAATCTTCAAAGATAAAATTACCATATTAATATTTTCTTAGAAATAATTGATGTAAAGTTGACTTTATATAATCATTATAAATATGATGCTACCTTTATATTACATAGTGTAATTTTGCTAAAAATATTTTTATGAAATAAGGGAAACAAAACTGCATTTTCTAGGATACAAAATAATAATAATTTAAATAGTCAGAAAACAGAAACTAATATGAATAAATGAATCAGCATTCTAGTTATTTGGATGTACCCTTTCTCTTGTGTTTGTACGGAGATCTTAATACAATAAAAATTCTTTTGCTCTTGGGTAAAGGTATAATAGTTATTTATATTGTTACAGATTATTCTGCCTCTCTAGTAAGATTTTGTCAAATGTCCATTCAAAGCTAAATTTTATACAGAGTTTCTTAGTTTAAATCCCTCTCTCATGCTTCTAGTGCTTTTCTTGTGCTTTGCTGGACATCAGTCACAAATTTGAAAAATATAGTTTTATTTACTATTCAGGGAATGAAGTAAAATCAATGAGCATAACAGTATTATAATGTTTCTCCATATTATTCTCTCTCCACTTAGGTTTTGCAACTTTTAACACCTTACATATTTTTGACAGTCACTGGGTTGTGTGAGTTGCCTGCAATGTTATCTGGATTTACTTTCCTAGCAAAGGCGAACCTGCCGAGAAACGGAGGCTTGACAATCCAATATGGGTTTACTACAAGCTTCCGTTTATTGATCTACAGTATACAGTTTTATAGCGTAGTTAACTAGATCATGCATATTCTGTAATTGTACAATATTATTGGTTATATACTTCCACGCCCTAAGTTTGGCTACTTGCCTTAAACATAGATACATGTTATCTATAATGCCTGATTTCTGCATTCCTGTTACCAATTACTGCATACCTGACGGCTCCTACAACCTGTATATTGAAGCCAGGTCATGGTGACATAGATCGCTGATTGGACACAGGCATCTAATTAATAGTTGGCTGAATATGGCTATTGTTAAGAAGCGGCTTTTTTAGAAGAAAATTTTCTACATCGGTATGCCCTTTCTCTAAAAGCCAGCTTTCCACACGAACCAACGCTAGTTTTGAGAAAACTAAAACAGAGCATGTCCTCAATAACTTCAGCATTTCCATGAGTGGTACAATGTATCATGAGCAGAGAATGGGAAAAATTTTCATTTGTTTTTTATTGTCTTTGCTAATCTAAAGGAATAAGTTATTCTCTTTCTAAAGGTAACAAAAAAATCTTTGATCTTTTTTTTCTTCCTCTTTCGTTGTTAGAGGGCTATTCATACAACTTGTTTCCAATTCCAGATTGTCATAGTTGGCAAAAGACAAATTTTCAGAGAAACTAGCCACTCAGAGAACCTGGCATACTTTTGCATGCAGTATTAAGCATGCAGTATTAAGCATGCAGTATTAACCAGGAGATGATAACAGTCACATGCTTTCATGTACTAGAAAAGTTTTCTGATATGTTTGCAAATACAAGTATGAATTTGATTATCGATCATTGTAATATTTCACACTAAAGCACACATGCAATTTGGATGGAGTACATTTTATACCTTGTGAATCAAGAACTTGAAACTGGCAGATAGAAGATGGCTCTCCATCTGTTGAAGCATTACTGTTATTTCCAAATAAAGCAGGCACTTCAATTTAATGGAAATGTCAAACTTCCTAAAAACTTTCCAGAAAGCAATTGATTATATTTTTCTACGTAATTGCTCTATTTTTATTTCAGAATATGCCTTTTGCTTTCCGGGTTTTTTTTTTGTG
>VZRM01002356.1:47470-71866 GCA_013397955.1 Grantiella picta
TTTTTTTTTTTGAGTGTGTATGTCCTAATCAAAACATACCTAAAGACCATTAGGAATTGGTAAGCCTTTTTAACACATAGAAGAAAAGAACAAAGATAGTGAACAGAGGGGTAACATTTCATACTACTCTTATACAGAGACATAAAATAATTTTATGGCACAGATATTCATACAGTCATAGACTGACTGCAGAGTATTTTTTAACTGACACAAAACTTTTCCTGAAGCTTTTTTTTTTTTTTTGTGGAACCTAATTTTTTTCACTTAAGGAAATAACAGGTGTCATCCAAGGTAAGGTGAAGTTTTGAATTTTGTATTGAGGGAATGTATGAAAACATGTGATACTTTTAGGTCTTGCTTTATAAGTATGAATTGAATGGGGATGGATTCTTCCATTCAATAACTTGGAACTGCAGTACTAACTTTATGGATTTAGTATGTTGGAACATTCTGGAAACTACAACACAAAGACTACAAAGTCTCTCAAATACATCTTCTGTATTCTGCATTGCGACTTATCAATACTATGCATGAAACAGGTCAGATTAAAACTATTCATAATATGATATTTTATATAGCTGAGCAAAAGCTTTGAATAATATTTTGCTTACTCAGCACATTCAATTGTCATACGATTTCTGAGAAGAGTCATCTAATCTTGCTTTCTCTGACCTTAAAGCAAAAAATGTATCCAAGCATGTTTATGCAATAAAGACTAAAATTCAAAAAGGAATTCTGATTAGTAAATATGTGTACAGTATTTTGGAAGACTTCTTTTTTCCTGAAATACACAGCAGTTTCCTCTAGAAACAGATTTTTTTGGTTGTTGTTTTTCAGTTAGAAAGAATTAACTTTAACTACATTCCCGAATTTAAACAATGTGTAGTCAGAAAATATTTCAGTGTTCTGCACATTAGGTCTTTCCATGATGTCTATGTCTTTATAACAATAAACATGAGATAATGTTTAGCCTTCATTTGCTTTTACAATTGCCTCAAAGTTTATCTCTTTTTGTTTTTTCTTTGCTAGCAAATATGGCTACAGCTAGTACTGTGACAGAATTTGGACTTAAGTACATCCACAATCAACATAAATTCAATTAATATTGAACAAGCGAAAACTTTCCTGAATTGTTCGTAATTATAAATATTGGCTGAGGAATAAAAGACATGATCTTTCTATCAGGAAATAAGCAAAACGTTTGAATTATCCAAACTGAAGTAATATTTGCTGAGAAGATGTCATTACACAAGTGAGGTAATATTTCTCATGAAGTCTTTAATACCATAAACCTTGACCAGCTAATCTACACTATCTGTGAAAAAAAACAACCCAAACTGCAATTTATCTTCTTTGTTAGATACAATACATGTTATTTTTCCTCTATTGGTTCTAATAAAACATAAATAACTTTTTGCGGAAACTTAGCAGTATTTGTAAAACTGTCGTGTGGATTTAAGGAACACAGACTGAGATTAACATTCTGGTTTTACCTTAACTATATACAGTATAGAAGTACGTATAGACACACATCAATATTTACACACAAACTCCCTCCTTTTCTTGGCCTTACTACTTATTGGCACTATACACAGACACAAAATTTGTTTTTTTGGTGGGTAAGCCACCACAGCCAAACTCCCACCCAGGTGCTTCTCACTCCTCTCTTCAGTGAGGCAGGGGAGAAAATAGGAGAAAAGGAATGAGAAGACATCTGAATGGAGGTAAAGAGACAGAATAAATACAGGAGACAGGTACCTGTTACTGTCATGGACAAAACAGATTCAGCTTGGGGGAATTAGCTTAATTTAGTGTTAATTAAGATAAATGTTTAGTTATTGATTCATGTATTTTAAAAAAAAGAAAAAAAAAGAAAAAAGAAACAAACATTTCACAGCTGGGGAAAGCACCTTTTCTCCCTTTTTCCCAGGCTCCACATCCCTCCAGGTACCTGTCAATTTCTCCTTTTTTATCACTTCAAGTAACAGTCCCTCCATCAGTCAACCAGTGGCACAAGGTGTGCCGTGCTCAGGAGGCAGAAGTTTCCCTTTGGATCTCCGTCCTTCTCCCTCCCTCTGCTCCAGAACCCTCCACCACTGACTTGTGCTTCCTCTTCCTTCTTTCCCCACCTTGCTGTTTCCTCTGTTGCTTCTCACCCTTTTTTACTCCTCCACTTGCCACTATCTCACTTCGTTCTTTCTTCCACACACTGTCCCCCAGGTGCCCCTCCCCGGCTGTGGGCTCAGCCATGCCATGTGCTGGGTGGGTTGGATCCATCTGGAACCAGCTGTGCCGTGCTGGAACTGGCTGTGTCCGGCTGGAACTGGCTGTGTCTGTCTGGAAATGGCAGTATCTGGCTGGGGCAGCCCTGGCTTCCCCTCACAGAGCTCCCGCACTCCTGTTGGCAGCACTGGTTCACCCGCACCCCATGGAGCTCCAGAAATGAGAACTGTAATTACATCTGCTCTCAGCTGTCCAATATTTACCATGGATATTTCCCATCCAGGAAAATGCCATGACAAAGTTTCACAGCCATCTGTGTACACCTGTGTGCATAACTTGTGACTCTTTTGCCTCTGTTGGTCTGAGGGACCCTACCACAGGACTACATTGCAATACAGTGGAATTAGACTAAACAAAAAACACATATGTATTTCTGGCTCTTAACCATTCCAAACTTCTTGGCTCATAGAACTTTGCCCTGGTTCTGATAAACCTATGGGTGACTAGAAGTTAGAAGCAACTTAGGGGTTATAAAAATCACTGTGTAAATGTAATATATTTTTTCTTTATATTTCCTAGTCCTGCATTTGTTTGCCTTCCACCAGTTCTGGTTTAATAATTATATTGTCTTTGAAAACTAGAATAAATCAACTGTTTCCTGTACTAACAACAAAACAAAGGCTTTGTGTTATTGATCACAATTTAGGTGACAAGACACGGTTCTTTTTAGGGACGGTGTTCCAGATCAAGATATATGAGGAAGAGGAAGTTGGTACATGCTTAACACGTTTCATTCAGCTGTCAGCCTTGTGCAGATAATGAATGAAGACTAAAAAAGCTGAAATTCCATGTAAAAAATACAGGCTCAGCAGCTAGTTTCATCAAACAGAAGGAAACTTGATAGGCATGCCTTTGAAGGCAAGCCTGTATGAAGTACCACATAGGGTTTTCACAGTTCCCTGTCTGGTTACAATCACACCTTTAATGATTTCTATCCCTTTTTGATGCCCTGTGCTCACTGATTTTTGCATTAAGTCTGCAACCAGCACAATAAATAAATTCATCCCATGCGCTATTTTTTTCACTTCTTACTTGATATTGGGACCAGGAATTCAAATAGCATCGTATGTATTTCCCTGATGAGTGTGCTCTGCCCCCACTTCCTGTCCTCCCTGACTTTTTACAACCATCAATTGCTCCAGCTATAGGCGAATGAAGCCTCTTGAGAGAAGCCAACATGTTTTGCTTTAGATCTTGGTTTAAAGAAAGTCACAAATCCTACCATTTCCCCTTTTCTAGAACAGAGGCTTTTAAGCACTGCCACAGTGCCATGGGATTCATATTCAGAATTTCTTTGAATTGCAGTTTCATATCCTAACACGTACCTCACACATAGATCTTCTTTGTCAGGATGGGGACTTGTAACAGCCTGCAGATCAAATGAAAGCATTTTTTTATGGATGAAAAGTCTTGGGGTCAAACTCAGATGTGATTTAGTCAAAGAGAAACACGTGTGTCTAAGCAGAACTTCAACTGCTTAGAAGATCCATCATTTTTACCTCAGAAACACTTATTGTTTCTACATCCATAGCTAGTCTGTGAAGTTACACATCAGGAAGCATTGAAGTTCCTCTAAACAAACAGACAAAAAGATAAATAAACTGGAAAAGGACAATTAAGAAAGCACCATCTGTAATGAAGTTCAGTCATGCCTTCTACTGCACACAGCAGTAAGCCCAGGAATGTTTACACCATGCTGATCTTTTACTGTCTTTGAGTTAATTTTCTACTATACAATCTGATGAAAGGGTTTTTCTCATCTATGTTTTTTCTGCACTTTTTTCAGTAATGACACTACTAAACTGAGTTGTGAACAATCAACAACAGTAAGAATTACTAAAAGAATGGGTCCTTAGTTTCATTGGTTTTAGTAAGACTTGCAAGATCAACTCTGTGTGAAGGCAGCAGTGAGAAAAAAAGATTTTACAGTCATTCTAACTACTAATAAAAATAATTAAAGAAAAAAGTACATTAAAATACAGTGAATATGATAGTGACTTCACATTTACAAATTAAAAGCATGACTTTAGGGAAAAAAGAAAAGTTTTCTGCTTAATATTAATGACCTGGTGAGTGTCCCAATCCCTGTTTTTTGTAATTTTAAGAATAGAAAAGATAATCAAATCAAACTATGCTGAGTCAGGTGATTAAAACACAACTTTGCCTGTGTTGTGAATGCTAATTCTAGCTACACTGTGTTCTTTATTCTTCATTACAATTAAGGAAAAAGAAAAAGAGGGTTATTATGACTCTTCTAGTTTAGTTGTGTTTGGTTTGCTTATTGTTCAGATTTGGGTTATTGTCTCAGATTTTCTGATATGATTTTCAGAGCTTTTTCTTGAATATTTTGTTTTCATATCTTTTCAGGGAGATATAGACAGAGAAAGTAAACGATGTAGTACATATATATATGATTTCAAAACTGAGATAAAATGACATTTCAAAAAAAATTGTTTTCTGAAGAGCCAGTCAACATGTAAAAGCTTTTCCATATTGAAGTTTGGAGGTTTTTTTTAATTTCTATTTGTAAAAATATTTTAGGCATTTAAAAATGTTCCTTGTAAAATGAGAATTATTTTTACTCAGATAAAAGGCTTTTAGAAAAAGAATGTTGTTGATATTTTAGTACTGGAAAATTCAAACCTATTTCTATTTGTGTTTCAAGAATTATTCTCATCTAAGTACTAGAACAAAATCCTTCCTTTTTACCTGTATCTCCATTAGCATTCAGAAACTTAGTCTCCCTTCTATGCAATACAACTAATAATAAAACTATAATAAAATCAACCAATGTATCTTTTCGTCCTCGCAAATGACCTCAGTCTGATAGAAGATTTCATGATAACATATGCACTAATTTAGTAAAATACAACTGAATCTGTCTTGACATGTATATGTGTATATACTATTTGACCTACTAACCCTTCATACCAAGAAACTATTTAGTCAAACACAGTGAATGCATAGACAATTTACTGCTTACTCTAAAATATTTTCACCACTTGCTCAACAATTTACTTGTTAATGTTCCCCATAGCGCTATTTTCTTATATTACTTCTGTGTTCTGGAAAATTTAAAGACCTTGAGACAAGGTAACTGCTTTCACGTAAATAAAAAGCTATTGGAAAAAGGAAGACAATTAATTGTTCTTTATTCCATTGGCCCAAAAGTAATGGGCTTAATTTGCAAGGAGGGATATTTAAGTTAGATGTTAAAAAAGGTAAGGTTTTATTTATTGTTAAGGGTAATTAAGTCCAAGGAGCTTTTAGAATCCATAAAATTGACATCCTCTTAAAAACAGATAAAGTAGATGAGTTAGGAATACCTAACATTAGGAATGTCTGCAGCTGATTTTGTCCTGGGGTACAGAATTCAATTACATGATACCCCACGTTCCTTTCCAGGTCTATTTTATGTTTTTTGTAGCACGACTATACTGAGGTAATCATATCCACTTTCCTAAGACAATACTGGAAAATAATTAGAAGGAATTGATGTAAAGTAGGACACAGAGCAGTATCAATTACACTGCGTTTTCTTCAGTTCAGTACATGCTGGCATGGATTTCTGAAGAGTCTTATCTTCCTCATTATCTTGTTATTACCCTACTCTGTGACAGAGCCACATGGCTGTGGGGCTCAGAAGATAGCAGTAATGACAGCAGAAAAGCCTTTTAGCTGTTCGCTGTAATTTGAGGGAGGTTTAGGAAAAAATAAAAACCAGAAAGTTCTGATTTGCTTTTTCCTGTCTCTTGTTAATTATACCAACCATGCTGTTATTGTCTCCCTCAGAAGCAAAACGCATTTGGGTTGGTCATTTGGTTTTGGTTTTGGTTTTTTTGTTCAAACCAAACAGATATATTGTTTATTTGGGCAAAGCTTCTAATATTGCATCCTAAATGCTATGCAGCTTGGACAGTTTGAGAGTGCATCATTACTTAAGCTGGAATTGCAGCTAATTTGACATAATTTGTGTCTAGGTAAGACTTTCTTTAGTGAGTTATACTACCATAAATCTTCTTATTCTACCACGTGTCAGATTTCATTGGGGATTCCAATTTGAAAAAGTAAATGCGGTTTCAAAATACTCCAAAATTAACTGAAAAGAGTGTTTCAGAAGCTGAACTGATTTCAGAAGCAAGGGTGCCACAAACAGGTAGCCTATATAGCAAAATAAATACCACTGTGGGTTTTTTTTTGCATTATAATAGCCTATACAAGAGAATAATTTAGCCTTGCAAACAGTTTTTCCAAAAGTAATTTTTCATAAATTATTATAATAATAACTTTAAGAGTCAAAGCTGTTGGTTATAGTCATCCAAATCTGCACCCAAGTAGCCTAAATATGCTGCTAAATTTTGCATTATGTTTAACTGAACATGATTATATAACTACTAAAAATATATATTTCTTGTCTCTTTCAGTGAAATATCATATGTGTAACACTAAACTGAGAACCATGATTCCACATAGTTTTAGGTATGAAATTTAGGTTTGCAAGGGTCTGTCACCTCCAATAGACTGTTTTTCAGTCTACATATACTTTGAGTTCTTTGTTAAAAATCCAAGTACTCAGTCTAAAAGGAAAATGTCACATCACTGGATAAACATAATGGCAGTAACAAATATAATTGGGTACTTTTGAGAATGTCTACAATATTTCTGGGATTCAGAAAAAAAGTACTTTTTTGAGTAGGCATGTACTTATAGTTTTCTTACACTTCATGCCATATGAGATGTCTAAAATTAAAATCTGACTCTATTTGCCACAGTCTAATATTTGTTTTCATCACAAATGCTATTTAAAGTAAAATTCCTTTTGTACTTGGTGAGACTTGGAGAATGGCTTAGGGTCTCTATGAGGTAACATTAACATTCTGTTATCTTCCACAGGAAGATATTTTCCCTTTGCTTTGCCACATAAATAATGATAAACAAATTCAACAGCTTTGCCAAGCAGACTTTTTTCTTTGTACAGCAGTATATGCACATGGGTTTTTTAATGTGTGTTTCCCATGGTTATGAATTTTTCAAATTTGTAACAAATGCTTCAGTGAATCAGCCAAAGTTATCGGCATGTTATTGTTTATGATGTCATAATGGTTCACTACTGTATGGGTGCCTCTGATACAGAAATCCCCTGAAGGAGCTTCCCAGACTTCTGTCATTCTATCATTTTCTTTCTGTAAAAAAGAATTATCAGAGTTCAATGATTTGAAAAGCCAGTCCAAAATTCCACTTTGTAATTCTTAATGTTTTCACCATGCCCAAGTGTTTCCAGGTTGTTTTGCTTAGAAATATATTAATTGATTTCTTAGTTTCTTGTGTGCAACTCAACATCATGCCGTAAACGTAATGTTCATAGCTCACCTTAAGGTATGCTGGAACAAGCTATTTACATTTACCACTCTATTTTAAGACTTATATTAGAATGCACCTCTTCTGATATCAACATCCATGTTGTTAATAACAGAATAAAAATATGAAATTTAAATGAACTAAACAAATAACATAGAAAACGTAAGTATAAAAATATTAATGACCTTAAAAGGTGAGAAAAGTAATTTTCCTAAATGTTTGAACTAAATGAACTTATTTTTTACTAATTAATCTGAAGAACATATTAAAAGAAGATAATTGAAATGATATTTTTTCCCACCGCTAAAAAAACCCTACACTTCTAAATATTTTAAAGAGAGTTTTAAATGGTGAAAAGGTTTATTTCTCATCAAGACAAATTATCTAGTCATATTTTCAAGCTTACTTTTCATAAGATATATAAAACACATTTTAAAATAATCAGCATTAAAAAAAAAGAACAAAGAAAGAAAAAGAAAAACCACTTAAGGAAATTATATCATTTGAATATGCAATAAAAACAGATATTAGGATCAAAGTATGAGACATTCAAAATATAGAGTCACTCTGAGCACATCAACAGTAATAAATACAACATAAAAGGTACACAATGTACTGCAGATATATTTGAGTGCTTCTTTGTTCTTTCATAGAAGTGCTAGTTAAATCTATAGTTATGTTTAGATAACTGTTTATATTCTACTCCTCTATTTTTGCTTACTTGGAATGCTTTCAAACTTAACTGGGAAAATTCCTATGCTTTCAGCATTGCAGCTGGTGTAGCTTGGCATAAGCTTATTGAAATTTGTAAGCCACACTTCTCTAACTTCATAAGCTGGCTCTTGGATCCAGATCCACACTGGAGTCACTTCTGTTCCATTTTGATTTTTGTGGCTAGGCTACATGTAGAAAATCTTCTAAGTAAATGATGTATTTTTTAAAATATATAAAGGAGTTCCTCTAAGTGGAAAAAGTTAAGCAACATAACCATACTCAGAAAAAAAAAAGATAGGAAACTTTTCTGCTTGACGTTGAAAAAGTTTGTCAGAAGTGGAATGAACCTTTTTATTGCATTTCACTTCCTGAAAAGTCTTTAATTCCACTGTGATGGAGAAATATAATTTTAAAAGATGAGATTATATAAAAAAATAGACTTAATTAATGGGAACACTTGGTTTATATAATTTGGAAGAAATACAAAAGCGTCATCCATTATTTATGCTTGACATATTTTTCCTTGATTGATAAATAATTCCCCACATTATTTATTCTTTATGCACTATGACTTCATAAATTAAGTCTATGTTTTTATATTGTTTTGACTGACAGCTCTACAGATTTAAAACTCACATTCATGTAAGAAAACAGTTGAATTTTGAGAAATGTGAATTTAATTTACTAGTGCAATTGATGGCAAACAATTATGTATACTCATATTTTGAAGTATAATTGCCTGTACCTATAGATAGTCTGTTTCTCTGATGTTGTCTCATTGAACAGTGTAGACGAAATTACATACTGCAGAATGAAAATAAACAAGAAATTAAGAGGACCTGGAATGCTTTACCACTTTCCAAGAATGTAACATACTGTGACACTAAATTATTTAGTCATGCTTTGCATTTTACTAAATCATCTCTGGTAGTAATCACAGCTGTATTAACAATCTCAGTAGTAGTTTTACTAAAATCCATGAGAAAATGTATCTCAGGAGTCAAACACTGAGGAAAAAAATCCATTTTCTGGCGTCACACTTTCTTGAGTATACAGTGAAAGGAGTGGGGTAAACTACATGATCATATCAAACAGGTTACACAAAGCACTGGACATGTGATATTTCCTGCAGGCATTCATCCAGCAGGATGCTGATGAAAAGAATACATCCAGGAGTATTACACAAACGTCATCCTATTACTTCACACTGTTAAATGGAAGAAGGAAATGAATCCCTTACACATGCCTCAGAGTATAAAAAGGAAAAATACAGAGGCTGTGCATCAGTTAACAGGTATTTAAAACCACAACACATTTATGTGAAAATGCTTCCGAATAACTCTTGGTTAAAAAAAAGTCTTAATTAGGATAAAATTCAAAAGAACTTATAGGTTGCTTCAAACTTTATACTCTTCTTCTATGAGATACTCCAAAACTAATTCAAACATGGGGTGAATAAGAAGGTTTGAAATATGCCAATACATTTTACAACAAAAAGTGCAAACTTGTGCCTAATTTGGAAGACTTAGAAGTGCTTTCAGAACTACTTCATTGCTAAGACCCCCCTTCCTATCTGCCCCCCTCCAACCATGCCAGAATATCACGACCTTCAAGCCTGTATTGAATTTGGGTGGCAAAGGTTTTTTGGGATGAGGGGAAGGGATGGAGGGGCCAGGAGGAGGCTACAGCAGCAGCTTTTGGGAGAAGGCCTAGAAGCTTCTGTCAAACAAATCCAACCGACTCCATAAGAGGCCACTGCTGGCCACCAGCTTGCCCATTACCAATGTTGGCACCACTTCTGGAATAACATAATTAAAAATGGAGAAAATTTTACTATACAGGAAGCAGTTGAAGTCAAGAGAGGAGTGAGAATACATGAGGCAAACAACTGCAGGCCTAGAGGTCAGTGGAGAAGAAGCAGAAGGGGGTGCTCCATGCTCCAGAAGAGAGATACTTCTGCAGTCCATGGCTAAGACCATGGTGAGGCAGCTAACCCCCTCCATCCCATGGAGGTCCATGGTGCAGCAGGTAGATGCCCAAAAAAAAAAAAGCTGTGATCCTGTGGGAAGCTGGAGCTGGAGCAGGTTCCTGTCAGGAGCTGTGTGCCCATGGATAGAGGAACCCATGATGATGATGCAGGTTTGCTGTCAGGAATTGTGACCCTGAGGTCAGTCTGTTCCTGAAGGAATGTAACCCATGGGACAGACCCAACACTAGAGCAGACCAAGAGTGTGAGGACTATCCTCTCTGAGGAGGAAGAAGCAGCAGAAACAAAAGCACACAAAATGTGTGTGTGGTGAACTGAGCACACCCAAAAAGAGCATGAGAATTTATCCTAGTTTAACTCAGAAAGTCCTGGAATTTATGGTGTAGCTGAAATCAGGACCCAGCAGTGTCCTTTGTAGGCATCCAGTGAGTAGGCATCTGTATGTTTCAGTTGACTAAACAGCCAGAGTCATTAATCTGGTAACTGAGTCCAAGTTTTAATACTTGAAGCCAACTAAGACGGAAAGAACTTCAGAGCTGCAAGAGGGGGAGGCAGGGATGGAGATAGTTTCTTAGCCCACGTAAGCAGCCAGTTCACAAACTAGAATTGCTTTGTTTTTAGAATGTCACTGAAATTGGTATATTTTTAATAGATTTCTGAAATTCTTATTTCTACTGCCTGAAAATAAGCAAAAAAAAGTATCTTTTAAAACTATCTACACGTTATTTGGAAAGACTTCCAAATAAATATTTGGAAAGACTTCCACCAAAATTCTCTGGGATTGTAAAATTTATACGTGGATTTCTATACAATTGGTGTTCTAAACTTATCTTTTTCAAAGTGAATGGAATTACATGATTTGAAGACTTTTGATATGATGAAATGCATTCAGAAGGTAGTTCTGTAAATCATACAAACACTCTTGTGCAATTATATAAAGCTGCTACAGAAGAGTGTGACCATAGATCACATAGTAAAAGCATTTCTTATCTCTGCAGTGAACTGTGTACTATGTAATAATGCCTATAATTTCCAAAACATTTTATATATTCAAAGCACTGTGTGAACAGTAACTAATTGGTAACAAATTTTGAACAGGTCACTTGTTGCATCTACACAAGCTTAGAACAGATTCAAATTTGTTTCATTAACACTGCAGAACAGTTATAAAGCACTGAAAATATCTAGCACAGGTAAATAATTCCAGTATTGAGAATAAAGCTTGTTACAGAAAAATGAAAAAAGAAAAACAAACAAAAATATCCCAAAATATGTAGACCTTGGAACTTTACCTCCTCAAAGCTTTTTGCAGGGGGGAAGATTTAAACTCAGAATTGAGCAACTAATACCCAGAACTCAAATAACTGAGTAAAATGAGCAGCTTAAGAGATACAGTGAGACGAGATTAAACCCTTACTCTAGTTCAAAATAAGATGAAAGCTGAATGCCAGTCTCTGAAATGAGAAAGAAGTGAGCTTCTCTGTAAGATACCAGCTACTCTAGCATGTAAGCACTCTTACCTTTTATAAGTAAAATTATTCAGGAAGCATCTTTATTATACTGTAAAACAGGGATACTCTTGAGATATTGAAAAGTTATGCAGAGAAAGAAAATGCTCAGCCCAATGCAATTCAAAATTTGTGAAAGGATTGCTGAAGAACAGTGCAATACCTTATACTTACAGTTGTTTAAGATACTTGTGTTTCTTTAACACTCATCTGCATAAATATAAAAATAAAATAATTAAAAAGTTACATCATATAATGTTTAATATAGAGAGTACCAAACTGCATTCCAAATTCATATTCAAAGCACTTGCATCTTATGGAGATCATTTCACACATCCTTGAAATGAAGACACTTTAGATAAAACTCAGCACCTCTTTAACAATATACAGCAAACCTCACATAATGTTTTACTAGAAGAAAAAGAAATGCAGTGTCCAAATAAAATGCAGGGGGATTTACTGGCACGAAGTAATTACTTGTGTTGGAATATGTCCAGGAGACTTCGATTAAAGCTCGTACTGTTACGGAAAATCCCACAAGCTATTTAATGATTTCAAATGGTAGAGGCTGGGGCATGATTTGATGTCTGATATAAAGTAGGTGATGAGAATCTTTGAAAGGTGTTTGTGTTTGAGTCTGCTTTCTCTCTAGTTTGAGGGTAGCATAGTATTTACTGTTCTGTGCAGTTACCAATGATCTATACTAGCAAGAAAAAGGAAATGTCAGGTCTTCAGAAAGCTTTGTGATCCACTAAAGGCTATAAGTATTTTTCTTGGTATTAGGCATACATAATATTGAAAGTATAGGTTATTAAAGGTCATGACTCAAAGAACCACTATCAGTATAAGAAGCAAAATCATTAGGGAGACCAGGAGGAAAGCAAAACCTTCAGGGCTGTGTTTTGAATACTGCCACAGTTCCTGCATAATTCTGCTCTTGAAATGATAGCTCTGTAAATAGGATCTCTCTGCTTAAGATACAATTCTAAGATCTTATTAAGAAGAACCACATTATGTACTGGAAAGAAGAACTGGCAAGCAATATATGAAAAATAATAATCTTCAGTGAGAACCTTTATCTATGAGAGAACTCACAAATACATAGGTCCTGGCAAAAAAAAAAAGCAAAGCAGACCCTCTCTGGTACTCCTGTTTTAGCAGTATATATAATTGGAAAACTAATGTATATTAATTTAAATTATTTGGGAAAAATTATTCTTTTGTAAGTATTGAAAATGGATTGTATGTTAATATTGTTTTATGGAATATAATTTTCCTTATAAAAAGGCAGATTCTACTAAATGAAGGACCTGACAGTACAAAAGATCATATGCCAATAAACAAGTATGTTTTAGCTTGTGTTGGGCAGAAGTAGCTATAAAATTTCCCTGTGTATATGTGCTTTTCTTGTGGGATTCAAAAGATTATTAATGTCCTAACACATTTAAACCTCTGTTTTTATTAGACATATCTCATAAAAATTTTTCAGTGTTCTTAAAAAGTATTTTAAAAAGTTATTTTTTCCTCTACTTTAAAGTCAATGTTGTTATAAACACATACGATTCTGAATGTGAAAGAAAAACCTGTCATGTAGATTTTGTTTTAAATTATTCTTATCTAGCTTATCATTGCCTCTTAGCTTTTTTCAAGGAAGTTAATATAGTTGTGTTCAAACTTTCACTATTTTTGAAGTAAAAAACAGCAACTCACTCCTTTTCTTTCATCAAAGACAAATTGCTGGAGCTGCCATCTCTTTTCTAGGGACTAAGAAAGAGCCAGATAGCTAGTTTATGAGACATTAAATGTTCCAAAAATTTGGATGCCATGACCTCTGCATTGCAAAATGTAAGTGCTCTGGAAATTAACATGTGTCCTTGAAAATCTGCCATAAATCTCATTTAATGGTAATGATATCTATAGTTCTATTTTTTTTTTTTTAATATATACGCTGAACTGTACAGGAATGCCTTTAAAATACATTTAAAATATGTCATGACCTCACTTTTGAAAATGGTAAATATACTGCATATTCACTCTCATTCTTCTCAAAGTTTTACCTTTTGTTTCTTGCTATAGGATGAATAAGAATAGCTTTAGCAATTCAGCTATTAGAAGGCTGAGTTTTAAATATTATTTGTAGCTTTAAGGTCTGAGGCTCTTTTCCTCATTTGGTTACTGATGGGGAAGACAAGAGACAGAACTCATAAGTCTTTGTTGCAATTTCATGTTATTGTTTTCCTTCATATTTTTTTTTATGGCATTAAAATCAATGATACACCATTGTTGTTCATCTCTGACAAGCATTTCTTTTTTATAGAAGTCAATTACTTTGACCAAATAGCTTGTGATTTCACAATGGTTCTCAAGCTATTATTACTAGTGGTTCTGAATATAAAAGACTACTTGCAGCTTCCTGATTAAAAGACTTTTTAAATTAAATCCCTGAAGTTAGGCACAAGATTTTTTAACCCACATTGAATAAAAACAACTCTATATGAAAAGTACCTTCATTGTTCATTAGAAAAGAAGTCAGATAAGTTGTTTGTCACTTATTCTAAAGAACAAAAGGTAACTAGTTGCTATCAAAATCTCTGAAAAAAAATCCTACTATATTCACAGTGGTGTGTTGGAAGAAAGTTTGTGCAGTGATTAAAAAATTGATAATAAGTCAATTGCTGCAAGCTTGGTTTACTCCAGGTTTATGAAAATTAAGAGAAAGATTCAGTCTCTGCCTTTTTTTTCTTTCCAAGAAAACATAATGAAGAATTATTATAATGAATAGTTCTATTTTAAAGAGTTATTAACATTCTTCCTGGGAACCTCCCTATGTACAGTTTGCTAATTGTGTAATACTGAGGACTCATTAGTTCTTTCAGGGTTTAACCAGAAATTCCACTTCTAGTTCTGTATTTCCCATTTTAAGTTGAAATCCCTCAACTCCATAATGCAGGAATTGGTGCAGCAAAGTTCTTGATCTTTAATAGGTCTTTATTCCAGGTGAAATCCTTCTGTAGAAAAAAGAAGGATTTTTTCCCCTTTTTTTTTCCCTGCTTCCCCAGGTCTGGATGATGAAAAGTGGCATTTTTCTCTGTTTCCTTACATGTTTGCTTACTATGTTTCTCCCAAGTTGATAAAAATCTCTTTGAGTGTGTTATGCTCAGCCCCTCAATAGTTTTGGAGAGGTGATGGGCAGCACAGGAAGTTGGCACCTGGACCAAGTTGTATCCTTCTTCTCTTTAATCCTTCCTACTTATTTTCCTCCTGTGGTGAGTTGATCCTGGCTAGACAGTGGGTGTCCACTAAATCTGCTCTATCACTCCCCTCCTCAGCTGGAAAGGGAAGGAAAAGTTATAAAAGAAATCATGGGTTAGGGCAGGGAAAGATCACTCTCAAGTTACTGTCGTGGGCAAAACAGACTTGATTGGGGAAAAATTAATTTAATTTTTTACAAATCAGATCAGAGTAAGATAATGACAAAACTATAATCTTAAAACATTTTCCTGCACCCATCCTTCTTTCTGAAGTAACCTTCACTCCCAAATCCTCTACCCCTTCCCTTACAGAAGTGCAGGGAGATAGGGAATGGAGGTTATGATCATCCCACATTATCTCTGGCATTCTTCGCACTTATCCCCTTCACACTTTGTCGTGGAGTCTTCAGTGGGCTTCAGATAGATCTCTGCTCCTCTGTGGCTGCAGGGGGACAGTCTGCTTCACCATGGGCTGCTGGGCAGTCTCTGCTCCAGTATCTGAAGCACACATTGCCCCTCCTTCATCACTGGCGTTGGTGTCTGCAGAACCCTTGATTTCACAGATTTGCTCTCCTCTCTCTCATTGCTGTTGTTTGTGCCACAGGATTCTTTTTCCCTGTCTTAAATACATTAGTCCAGAGGTACTACTACTGTCTCCTGTGGGCTCAGCCTTGGCTAGTACCGGGTCCACCTTGGAGCTGGCTGTCATTGGCTCTGCTGGACATGGAGGAAGCTTCTAGCAGCCTCTCACAGAAGCCACTCCTGTGGCCTCTCCTCACTACCAAAACTTTGCCACTAAAAACCAAAGCACCTCTACTGTTCCTCACTTTCTCTGGCTCCTCTGAACTGGTGTGGGCTACTTTATGTGCTGTAGTCCCCCCAGGGGTATCCCTGCTCTGGCATGGGTCATCTGTGATTACAGCCCTATCAGAACTTGTCCTCATGGCATGGACCTTCTTCCAAGACTACGTATCCAGCTGTGAGCCCAGCAGTGTCCTTTCCACTGTGTCTCCCTGCTTCCTCCTTCATTTTCTCCAAAACTCTGCCTCTTCACAGTTTTCCTCTGGTGTTCCCTTTTGTGCTTCTGCCCATGTTCCCTCTCACATTTCTCTTTGTGTATCCTCACTTCTTTAATCTTGTTTCTCCTTTTGTATGTTCCCAGATATCTCCTTGCATGGGTCCACATCTGCTCCTCACAGCTTCCATCCTGTCTTATTTATGTCCGAGAAATGGTGCTGTGTGTTTCCCTCACCAGCTGCAGCCATTGGACACGGTGGGGTGTTTTTAACCACTGCAGAGCCAAGAGCTCATGTTCTTCACCTACACAGCTGTTAGTCTGAGGGGCAAGAGTGAGAGACATCATGGTCTCACTTCTGAGAAGGATTAACAGGCAGAAAGCTGACAGGAAGGAGCACTGCTCCTGTCCATTGAAAACTCAGGAAGCATAGGAATATAGAGAGGTAAAATGCTGAGATCCAGATGCAGCAATGTGTGAGAGCAGCACAGCCTGATCTTTTCCAGAGCTGCATGACATCTTCCAATTATTATTGCTTATGAGAAAAAACAGATACAGATAAACAGATAGTACTTGATTTGATTTTATGAAAGGAAGAGTATGAAAATAGATGCCATTAAGATCATAAATCACATTATTTAGCAGATACACATAAAGAAGTTATACACACTGTGTAATGAAAACCATTTGTTAAAGCATGAAATGCTTATATTTTTCAGAGAAACTGCAACACATATAATTTAAAAAGCACGCTAAAATGCATCTCTTTATAATATAACAGATCCTCCAAGTGGACAATTTTCAGGTAAAATATTGTCTTAGACTCAAAGTATGTTATATTAATAATTAAAAGAAATGTATCACTTTCTATATTTTTTATATAAAACCTGGCAATACTAGTAATTAGGAAATTCATTAAATTTCATTGCTTAGGCTTAGCCTTCTTGCATCTATCATAACCTCAGTCATGAGTCATGGGTTCATGTTTTGTTATGGCTGTTAGAGCTGTTTGACCCTGGCTTGTTAACAATATCACACTGTTTCTTCTGCTACATCTCATCTACAAGATGTGCTACAGGTTCTGCTGGAAGATAGTTTGCATTTTGGAGGAAAACAGTTTAATAGTTATGTGGAAATTATACAGTGGTAAGGAAGATACATAAACTGAAAAACTGTAAAGTAACAGCCCTGTTATTTAACTTCTGCAAGGAAAAAAAAAATAGGCTTTTTAGAATTCCTATGTTTAATACATGCAAATGTGCCTTTGAAACAGAGGGTTTACATACGTTATTTCCTCAGCTGGGTCTCCACATTGTCTGGGAAGGTATTATTTGGCCTGAAGCAAAGCCATGACAGAGATTATGTTAGCAAAGAAATGGAAATGTTGGTCATGGCCAAGAGCTCAATCTCATGCCCCTGTTTATTAACTGGTATTGATGTAGCAATAGACTTAATGGCCAAAAACCCTGTTATGATAATTCACTCTGTCATTTTGCCTAATGCTGTCCTTTAGGCAACAAGCAATTAATTTGTTATTCATTATTTTTGCTAGTAATCTATTACATATTTCTTACAAAAGCATTGAGACCTGCAAAAAATTACCAATTATTCTTGATTCAGGTTTTTTCCAGTACTGACAATACCATAAAAGCTTGACTGTTGAGTTCTTTATTCATAGAAGCACAGAATCATAGAATCATAGAATCATGGAATCACAGATTGACTTGGGTTGGAAGGAACATTATAGACCCAGTCAAGGGAGCTCACACTTGGCCATGTTAAACTACATGTGACTCCCATGGGCCACTTCTTGAGCTGTCACAGGTTCCTCTGGATGACATGTTGTTCTTCAGGTGTGCCAACCACACCACTCAGTTCATTGTCATCTACAAATTTGCTGAGCGTGCACTCAACCCCTTTGTCCATGTCAGTAATGAAGATATTAAATAACACTGGTCCCAGTAAAAACCCCTGAAGGAAACTACTTGTCACTGATCTTCATGGGGCTTCTGAGCTGTGGACCGCTACCATCTGGATGTGATCATTCAACCATTTTCTTATCCATGTAATATTCCACCCATTGAATCCATCTCTCTAATTTACAGAAAATGACTTACCCTTGGTTAAGTTGTGATATTTGTCTTGTTCTCCACGTGCCTCAGTACAGCTTCTGAGAGGATCTGTTCCATGGTCTTTCCGTGCACAGAGGTGAGGCTGACAGGTCAGTAGTTCCCAGGGTCTTCCTTTCCACCATTTTCAAAGGTGGGTAAAATGTTTCACTTTTTCCAGTCACTGGGTCTTCAGCTGACTGCCTTGACTTTTCAAATATCATGAAGAGTGGCTTGGCAACTACATTGGCCAGTTCCCTCAGGACTCTGGGATGTGTCTCATCAGGTCCCATAGAGTTATGTACATTCAGGTTTTTCAGGTGACCATGAACCTGATCTTCATTAACAAGGGAAGCCCTTTGCTCCCCCAATCTCCAGCCACTCAAGAGGTAAGGTAAGAGAGTTTGCCACCGAAGATTGAGGCCAAAAAGTTGTTGAGCACCTCAGCCTTCTCCTCATCCATTGTTGCCAGTTTTCCAGCATTATTTCAGCAGAGGTACACCTTCTTTGACATTTCTTTTCTACTTAACATACCTGTAGAAGTTCTTGTATTTGCCTTCCTTGCCAGGTTCAATTCCAGCTTCTCACCCTCTCCCTACATAACTGAACCTCATCTCTAAACTCTTCCCAGGTTACTTGTTTTTGTTTCCACTGCCTGTGCATTTGCTCCTGGGGATTTCTAACTCTTTCTCTCTATGGAAGACTTCCTTAAAGATCTGTCAGCTCTATTCCACTCCCTTGTCTCTGAGGGCAGTCTCCCAGGGGATCCTATTGACTATCTCCTAGAAGAGCTGGAAGTCTGCTTTCCTAAAGTTGAGGGGCCAAACTTTACTCCTTACCATGTACCTTAGGACCGCAAACCCCACTAGTGCATGATCCCTGCAGCTCAGGCTCCCTCCAAACCTGATGTCCCCTCCTAGCTCTCTCATGTTGTTGACCACCAGAGCCAGTATCACATCCCGTCTGGAGGTCGGTCTATTATCTGGCTCAAGACTTATTGTTTTAGTTCATAAAATGTGTCTATTTTCAAGTTTCATTTTCGTCTAAATTAATTTTGCATACTTTTTGTCTTGCTGCTGCTCATATAATTCTGCATTGAAGTCTTCTCTCGGATGCATTCTCTGTTTTTCTAGATAGGTAGATTCTTTCATCTCATCTCTTAAATGCCCACGCAGACTGTGGGTGAAATCCAGCTCTGGATTCAGACATTTGTACCCATATATCTGTAATGTAGGTATCTATGTGTAGATTTGATAGATGTCTAAGCTTTCATCACAGTCTGTGGAGATTTAATAAACACAAACATTCCTAGTGAAATCTTCATGTAGACATGTCTATTTCAGAATGAGCTAAAAGTCTCTCTGCATGCATCAATTATATTGATCGAAGCCCCAGAGTAATTGCACAATTGTAAGTATTTCATGCTATTTTAGACACCTTAAGGCATCTGGGATACCCATTTGGAATGGCAAATGTGACACAGGACATACAGGAGAGACACAATCACCTGGAGTGATACCTAGAGGGCAATACACATCTATAATTCAGTCATTCCTAAAATACATACAAAATATAAATTAAGCTTGGTCATTTAGTCCACTTGTAGATATCTACACTACAGACACCTCAATTGTACATGCTTGTATCCAATGCAACCCAACTTGCAAGGGCTAAATCCAAACTTTTATGAAGCTGTGTCTTAGTTCTTGTGTCACTTCTGCAAATTGTTCCCAAACTCAATCAATTTTTAAAGTGAATGTCTGACTGGGAAATTCCAACAGGGATCTTATTAATGCTGAGTACATATGTAACAGCTCCTTTTTGCTCCTGCTTAACAAATTTATACTTCTGTGGATCCCTTTACTCCTTTATTGTTAATGCTGCTTTGTGTAATTGATCTTCCATGATGATCCTCTAAATCCTTTCCCAGAATAATGTCTTTTTGCTGTCCATTTGACTATATTGAAATGAAAAGAATTTGCAGAAAGGTAACTTGATTTTTTTTTTCCCAAAATGTGCTGTGACACTCTTCTTCACATACCAAAAGCAAGAATCTCCAACAAACTAGGAATTAAAGTTAGTGTAATGTTTAGATTCTAATGAACTTTCTTATTCCAAGAGTTTTACCAACTGGGATAATCTGCATAAGGAATTACTCTATGACATAGCATTTGACAAGCTCTTTCTTTTAGAAACTTTCTTCAAGACATGTTTGGCACTAGAGATTTTTGCATCAAAAGTAAGCTTACAGGAAGACTAAGAGAACATCACAGGCTCACAGGAAGGAGAGACAGAGGTTTTGTTGGCTAGGGCTAAGCAGGTGTATATATCCTAATGGTACTTTAATTCCTCCAGAAAACATTTCTACCACACAAGAACATGCTAACAGATTTTCTTTTTTGAACTTAAGGGTAAATCTCACTGTTCCAGTAGACTTCAACAGAGGGTCAAGTTATTTATATGGGGAAAAAGACAGTCAATAAAATACATCTATAAAGCATCTTGTAAGGATGGAGGATAATTTAAAAATCAATGTATTATCCAGCTTCCAAAGAATAGGAATGTTCTTTTTTCATTGGTGCCTTTGTAGAACTCTTGCTATGTTATAAATTAACATGCAAAAAACCCTTTCTGCTAATTAGTCTTCGCCTTTTGCTGCAACTATTATGTGTCTAAGTGCGGTAGTCTAGAAAGACTGTAAGACTATCAGCTCCCTTGATGAATGAAGATGTATGTCCTTACTAGAACATGAAACAAATATTTCAGCTAGCATTAATGATCTTTAATCTGGGTTGAGCAGAACCTGATGGCTTCAGTTTTTTCTGGTTTTGGGTTAAAAATGTCATAACAGACAAAAAAGAAAGGAAGATAATGTGTTGCAAGCTACAACTGCAGAGGAAATGCCTGCCTCTCAGACAACACGGATTAGAAGCATGTCAGTAAGGATGTGATACATTGTCAGTAAGGATGTGAGACTTCAGGTCGTTTGCCAGACTTCGAGAACTAGAATTCTCTCTCTCTGAATGTGCCAAAATATTTTTCAATAACGTTTCAAAGAAAGGACTGTATTCCAGTATAATTACATTTTGGGAAAAAAGGAAAAAAAAAAGAGTACCTAAATTGCTGGTTCATTACATTTTAGCCTTTAACTTCAGAGGATGTAGATCACCACTTTTCAGACAGTGCCAGCGAGGTTTTATGTATCACGTAATCCCATTTAAATTCTGCAGTGAGAAGCTAATTGAGACTTCCATGATGTGTCATCCCTGTGCAGGCCATCTGCACAGGCTGAATTGCATTCAGAGTCAGCCTGTGAGAAACTACAGAGTACCCAGTTGCTGCTTGTTGGAAAAATAAGTTACAAATTTATCTCCATCTAAAATAATGTGGCAAAATGAATTACAGGCCATTATAAAATAGTCCAGACTTCTTTATTTCTGTATTGGTTGATCAGCTTCATCTCAGAACCTGTTTTCACTCTCTCCAAAGGAGCTCTCATTTGGTTGTTTTCATCTTTACAATTAAAGCAGTGTAAGTAACCAAATAACTAGCTGATCCAGAGTCCTTATCCTCTGTGTTTTGTATACACAGAAAAATAAAGCAGTGCTCCTTGAGGTTTTCAACATATTACATAAAGAACCCTCATCCTCCCAAACCTTCACCACCCCCAAATATATCTATCTAAAATTACCATGGTCAAAAGGAGGGTGAATATGGCAAAGAAGCAAAAAAGGAGAGGGGAAATCAAATTATAAAACACTGTAAAATTATGATTGGATTAACAGAGTTTTCAGGTAATATAGGACTGTAGTAGGCAACAAAATGTAGGACCATTTCTAGGTAACAAAATGAATACAATCTCTTCAAATCTATAGGAGCCCTCTTCTGATGCATACTTTCTTTATTTTTATAATATTTTCTTTAGTCCATCTAAAGACATTTAATTTATGTCTTCAGTAAATATACATTCAGCCAAGTCTATACTTTGAGTAGTAAATGATATCTCTGATCTCATTCTTTTTCTCTTCTTCCACTTCCTAACTATGTTGGAATGCCTGAAAAAAAGAAAAAGAGACTGTGGGTGGCTCCTCATTTTGACTTGGAATATTACAGTAAGTGACTTGCTCTGGTGATCACAGTCATGACTAACTAGTATTAACTTCCAGCAAATATTGCTGGAAACAGAGTAATTGGATAAGCACTATGCATTTAAGTAGAAACTGAGCAATAAAATTAGTAATTATTAAGAGACAGAAATCTTTTCTAAAAGAGGATTATATGAAAATTTGTCCAATGGCACTGTACTTTGTGTGGTTAGATATATAAATATAGATGTATGTATAGAAAAGAATGGAGGAAGATCGTGGTGAAATAAGCAAGCAACAAAGCATGACAACGGTGGAAATGCATTGACTGATAACAGATTATGAGAGTGTGAAAAAATGCCTACAGCATACCCAAAGCAGTATTATTAACACCTGCTACACATTCTGTGTTTTAGGATCATGATTTTAAAATATGCCTGGAAAAGTAAACTTAATGAAGGTTAATAAGATTTAAAACATTTGATTGTGGCAGGTGAGATTCCTAGGGAGTATATTATTATTATTATACACTTTTTAGTACTGGAAATAACTCTTTGCCTTTGAATTTTTTCAAGTAATTTTCAAGATGACTATTTTTACCAAACCTCCTTTTGCCATATCAACGTTGATTTTTTTGCAAACTGCAAGATGGCCAGGTCCTAAGATGAAAGGTAAGAGCTTGGGTACAAAATTATGTGTTTGTGCCTACTATCATCTTATCTTTTGAGGTAAAATCAGACAAGTACATGGAGCTCAGAAAAGGCTTCTGGTTTAGGGATGATTTTGCTTTGACTGATACTTTCAAAGATCATTATAATATATTCCCTTCCCTTCACAGCAAAAGTGCAAGAGGATCAAGTAAGGGTTGCTTTCTGAGAAGCTGTATAAGAATGACAAATTCTAAATAGTTATCTGTATTGGATGGAGATATTGTCTCACACTAGACTAAATGTCTGTCTGGTTAAAAATGAATGAGGGATGGAGATGACATTAAGCAGAGTTCTATAAAATCATAGAATGGCCTGGGTTGGAAGGGGTCTTAAAGATTATCTAATTTCAACCCTGCTGCCATGGGCAGGGACACCTCACACTAGACCATGTTGCTCAATGCCTCATCCAACCTGGCCTTGGAATTTACTAGCTCCATCTTGATCTGTATTTGTTACTGGACATATTAAAGGCATAGATTATTGAACTGTCCAAGTAGTTTGCAGATTCTTTCTTTTCAGATAATAATGCTTCTTGAAATGAGAAAAAAAAAAAAAAAAACAGCTTTAAACTTACCCAAAACACTTTTTTTTTCATTTGGCTGAAGATATTGAATCTTTCTTAGTTTTGTAGAAAGGTGATTTCCTCTGAATTACATGGGCAGTGAATCAGATAATTTTAAATAGCAGCTCTAAAAACACTTCCGTCAACAAAAGGTGTACACAAATAGGGTTCAAATGGGTTTTTGATAGTAGGAAGGAATTACAAACTGTGGGGAGAAAAGCTATAATAAATTTCTCTGCTAAAATAATGCAACTTTCTTACTGAAAAATGAAACTTCCATCTCTTAAATCCAGTTGATAATGCACTAACAGCTAGTCTGAAGAACCTCATCCATGGAGGGGAATGACAATCTGAGGCACTGAGTTTAGAATTCTGCTAAGGTTTGATAGCAATACTGTCACATAGATGTTTAGGGGTTGAAGAGAAAGATCCTTTTTTCTTGGGTTTCATTTCTCCTGTTCCTGAAATGAGAGGTTGTTTTTTTTTCCCTTTTATGAACTATTTAATCAAGAACACAGATTTCTATAAAAACCCCCACAATTCTGAGGGAACATTTTCAAAATGTCCAATTATTTTTCCTCAAAAAAAATTGTTTCTCTGGTAAAATGCGTAGAAGAACTTCTTGAGGTTCTGAGGTCTTACTGCATTTACAGCAGAATACACCAGTGAGTTATTACTTATTATTCCAGATACACCCAGAGGGAAAATGCAAACAACATTTGGTGCCAATAATTATACTCTACTCATCTAATGTTTCAAAAAAATTGAAGAGATAAAGCTTTCATTACAACCTAGTTGTGGTGGTTTTGATTGGC
>VZRM01002369.1:1933-30884 GCA_013397955.1 Grantiella picta
GTGTCCTGGGACGCCCTGCCCGCTATCGCCACACGGGGGTGCCCTGGGATCTCTGCTCGCTGTCGTGGTGCTCAGGGACATCCCCTGCCCTCTGTCGCGACATGCGGGGGGGGGGTTACCTGGGGACCTCCTGCCCTCTATCACGATGTGCGGATGCCCTGCCACCCCTGCCCGCTGTCGTGACACGCGGGTACTCGGGGACATCGCGCGCCAAGACATGAGCACACATATCGCGACACATGGGGGAACTCGTGGCACTCTCCCCACCTCCTGTCGCCGACACTTTACCTCTCCGTTCCCCGCGCAGTGGAACGAGCTGACGCGGTACTTCCGGGCGGGGATGCCCGTGCGCACACACCGGCAGCGCTTCCGCACGCACGGCAGCTGCTTCACCGCCGCCGAGGCCGCCGACTGGCTCCACCAAGTGCTCCGCAGCCACGGCAGCTTCGGGCCCGACGTGAGCAGGCAGCAGACGGTGCAGCTGCTGCGGAAATTCCTCAAAAACCACGTCATCGAGGATGTCAAGGGCAGGTGGGGAGATGAGAACCTGGAAGACAACGGGGCGCTGTACAGGTATTGAAATAAAAATTATTATTCTTCTCCCCTACCCCGGCTGAGAATTTTAATTTAAAATGCTCAGATCTGCAAAAATAACTCGCTTGGGGTTGAGCATTTTGGGTAAAAATTTAATTATTAGCATCATTTTGCTCCTCTAAGTGTTTTACTTTGCTCCTGTGTGTGTCCGTGCTTTTGTCTATCCAAGGTTTTTGTTGGAATCCAAGCTGCACTCCAGTGCTTTGGAGAGGAGCCAGAGTGTTTTGTAGTAGCTCCCTGCTGGGTTTGCTTCTCTTAGACCTTTTACACAAAATCTGAGTGGGAAACAGAGCCAAAGAGCTCTGAAATTAAAGGTATTGTTGGCCTTCGCTTCTCACGTTCCGGGCTCAGGCTGTGCCAACATCTTCAGCTTGACTTTGGCATCAAGAAAAACAGCCCAAAGCTAATTTATCATATGATAAATTAAGAAAATCAGTGTTTTCCTTCTTAATTTCCTGAACTCTTCACAATCTTATAGAGTCACAGTGGTGTGGAATCATAAGTTTTGTTTTGTCAAGCAATTTATTTGATTACAGATCTATTCTAAATGTATTTAACATTTCTCTCATTCATTACAGATTTCCTTCAGCATCTCCAGTTAAGCCTCTACCAAGCCCACCAAGGGAGAACTTGGAAAACTTCTCTGGAGACAAAGGAAAACTTTTTAAACTGCCCAATTCATCCAAGAAGGCTTTGAAAAAACAGGAGGTCCTGCAGTCTCTGGTGATAACTTCTGTTCCTTACAGGATTGTAGTTGTCTTTTATTGTCTTTATTCTTCAAAAAAAGTCAAACTAGCATCTTGTAGTGACACTGTTCTGTTGTGGCATCTTCCCTTCCAGCTTGAGAACTAATTTGGAGTTATGGAATTAAGAAATAAATTGGTATGGGAGGGGTTTTTATTTTGTTTTGGATTTTTTTTGTTTGGTCTCAGTGCAGAATTATCCCTGCTAAGAGATTTCAAAGTATTGGGAAGGCTGGAAGATGAAATTTTGGAAATTATCTGTGCAATATAGCCTTGTTGAAACTTAATTTTTTTGGGGGAACAAATAAAATGCACAAATAATTTAATTTTAGCTTTTTGGAGAAGATGGAATGTGTGTGTGACCCTTGATTCATTTGAGATTTGTGTGCATAATTTCTGAATTTAGATTGAAGTCCTAAAGGAGGATAATTCACATACCAATATGTTTGGATTTGAGGTGGTTTTGCCCTTTAATTGCTGATTTTGGGATTGATCAGGGTGGTTTTTAAATTTCTTTTGCTTTTTGGTTGTGTGCTTCCATTTCAGTGCTGAGGCTGAAGGTTACTCCCTGGCTCATGTGGAATTTAATGTTCCACAGAATGCCCTGTTCTTCTAATTCCAATTTTTACCTAATTTTTAATTGCCTTGAGAGGCTTGTTTATCTTACAGTGTAAACCACTCATTTTCAGGAGAACTTAGCAAGACCACAACCTGATGGAATAGAAGACGAGAAGGAAATAAGAAGGGAAATAAGCCAGGAATACGTGGAAGAAACATGGAGAAATATCATCCAGATACAGTAAGTGATGAATTACACAAAGCACCTTCTCATTTAGCTATGAAATTGCAAAAGCTTGATTGTGCTATTTGTTTTGAATTTTTAAAACTATGTTTTAAATTGAATATTTTTACTATTGTTGACACAGGTTTTCTACTGTATTTGTTAACACTGGATTGTTGCATTTAAGGCATTTTTGATTATGTGCTGTTGCTGAAATATATTTTAAATACCACAGGTACTCTTCCTTTTTTATTGTTGCCCTTTGTCCTAGGGAAAAGTATCCTCAAATTGTCCTCCTGGAAGTGAAAAGTTATTGAACAGCACTTTAGCTTATCAAGAATTTTTGAATAGATATGGAAAGAACTTGTTTTCCTCCATTCCTAGCAAATCTTTGCTCTCTTCCTCTCCCAGTTTGCAAACCATTCTGGGGCTCCCCTCGTTGGAGGAGGTTCTGCAGCCAGCCCAGATCATCCCTGAGTTTGTCATGTACAACATGAGCAACACCAGCAAACACGGGGTGGTGATCCTGCAGGACAAAGCAGGTGAGATTTATTTCCCTGGTTTTGCTTCAAAATTCTTTATATATAATAATTAATCTATTTCACAGTCTGTTGTTTACACGTTTTTTCCCAAACCACAGCACAGCTCAGGGATCTTAAGTCCAATCCCATTGCACCTCCTACCATGGGCAGGGACACCTTTCCCTATCCCAGGCTGCTCCAACCTGGCCTTGGACACTTCCAGGGATGGGGCAGCCACAGCTTCTCTGGGAATTCCATCCCATTCCTCCCCACCCTCCCAGGAACAATTCCTTTCCAATATCCCATCTAACCCTGTCCACCTTCAGCTTAAAGCCCTTTCCCTTTATCTTATTAAAATGACATGTTTTTAAATCAGTTTGAAATTTAATCTTTTGCACTTTAAGTGTTTTTTAATACATGTGAGCCATTCTTAGTTATTAATTATTTGGGCTCATGTTTAAATTATGTCCTTATTTGTTTATATTTCAGAAGACCTCCCTCACTGGGTGCTGTCAGCCATGAAGTGCTTGGCCTACTGTAAGTCACTGAAGAGCTTTTTTAAATTCCAGAAATCTCTTCTGAGAGTTGAAAGTGAAATATTTTTGTGTGTGAAATCAGTTGTGATGTTTCAGTTTGGAAATTGGGCAAACTTCCTCTAATGCAGGTTTTCAGGAGTGAATGGGACTTTCCTTTTCCAGTCCCTGGCTTTGAGCTGCACCAAAACATTTCCTACATTTTATATTAAACTGGGGAGATCAATTTTCTTTGGTTTTTAACAGTTAAGTATAAATTAAATAGATGAGTGCCTCTCAATTGAAACCAGAGATAAGGAGTTCTTTTTCCATGTACTGAGTTTCCTTTTGCTCAAGGAGCTTGAACTCCCTGTGGGAGAACTGGCATCACTGTGCTTTGGAAATGAAGGAATATATTTAGAGTTGGTAATTATTTTGCTGAGGAACCTACAAAGACCATAGATTAGTTTTTCTTTATTTTCTTGGTGTGGAACAGAACTGAGCACAACTCCTCAGCAGCTGCCTGGAATTTCTAACACTATTTTTGCTTACAAATTGTGCCAAATACAATATTTGTGGATTGCTGACATGATTCTTTGCTTGTGAAACAAGAATAAACTTAGGCTGGTTTTTACAAATTTCTTTAATAATGGATTTTTTTTTTTTTGAGTGAATTTCCTTTCTTCCCCTCCTTTCAGGGCCCAGGAACAATGACATGAGCCAAGGCACCTACAGTGGCTTTGAGCGGGATGTGTTCAGAACAGTTGCTGATTATTTTCTCAGTCTTCCTGAGCCATTGCTTACTTTTGAATACTATGAACTCTTTGTTAATATCTTAGGTATGTATGAATTTAGAAACAATCAGGGAAGCTGTAAGCTTAGATCAGCTAGGGGACAAATGTGTGATTCAAAGCTGAGCTTGGCCCCCTGATCTGTGTGGGAGCTTCAGTCTGAGGAGGATCATCACTGCTCCATTCTGTATTGGTGTTAATTAAAATATAGCTCTGTCTCATTATTTCCTGTTCAAATTGCTGTTTCAGCTCACATTCTAAATATTCAATAACAATAACTTTTAAAAATGTGCTTGTTCTGCCTGTTCCTCACTGTTGCAGCGTTGCCTGTCTTTATTCTTGCATGTTGGTTGCAATTACCTTGTTAAATTCCTTTGGGACTGAACTAAAGTCTTCTTAATTAATATCTTAATTAATATCTTAGCTTTGTTGTCTCTCTGGCCAGATAGCAGCTCTCTAAACTGGTTCATTTTCATGCCACTTGCATCTTTAACATCTCTTTCATTTCCTGATAGTTATGTGTGGCTACATCCCAATTCCAGATCTGGGCAGTGGAAAACATTCTGTCCAAGAGGAGAAACGTGACCCTCAGCCTTCAAAAACTCTGCACTTGAACTCTTTCAAGTCCACTGAGTGTCTTCTCCTAAGCCTGCTCCCCAAAGAGCCTGACAAGAAGAAAGGTGAAGCTTCCAGGAGGTTTTCCATGAAAGAGCCAAGTGCCCAAAAGCAACATGGAAAGAAATGGCAGCAGCATAAACTGACTCGTCAGCAAGGGAGTGCTGGGAACCTGATAGGAGGGAGCTGCCAGAATCTTACAGGCTTCAGGAATGAACAGGATCCACCTGGAGCATTTAGGACAAGGTGTTACTCCTTGGAAAGAATCGGAGCTGCTACAAGTGTGTGTAATAAAGGAGGATCTGATTCCCTCAGGGGAGGTGGTGTGAACACCATCACGAGAAGTGGAAAACTTCTGGATGAGCACAAAGTGAATTCAGCGCTGGAGCTGGGCTGGGATAACTCAGGTCAATCCCAGAGCTGTGGCATCAGGAGAGTGTCTGCTCCAGCTGCCCAGGATGAGGAGCTGTGGGATGGCAGCCATGGATCAGAGGGAATGCACAGCTCTCTGAGCCTGCTGGGCAAGAGGAGCTCCAGGAGCTGCAGTGCCATCAACAGACCCATTGCTGAGATCACAGTCAGGCCAAGGCCTCAGCCCTGGGGACAAGGAAAGCTCTCTGTGGCCATCAGGACTGAGGGCTCTGCCATCACCACCAAAAAGAGACTCTGCAGGAGCAGCACAGAACTGTCAGAATGCTCTGTCCCCCCCTCCCCTTGTGTGCTGGCTGGCACAAGTAAGGGCTTTCTGCAGCATGTTGTACTGCCTTGTTGTGTGGCCTCACTAATCCCTGCTTCCCTCACCTCTGCCACTGCTGCTAGGCTTGTGGATAGACATAGAATGTGGATTTGTGGGGTTTCTCAAAAGAATCTGCCTGCTAAGTTGTTTAAAGTGCTGCAGCTCTGCTAACAAATAGTAGTGTGTAGTATCTTTGGAGTATGAGCTTGATGTGTCAGTAATTGGCTTTTCTGCTCAGGTGAGTGATGGAGGCAGGGAATCTCTACACACCTGGCTGTTGGAGGAGATGTCTTTTTCTGCTCTTCAAAGCATTACTTTCTTTAAATACTTCTGCGAATATTTAGTGTCATTTCTTAATTGTATTATGGTCCTAATTGCACCATAATGAAGGAAGCTGAAGATGATCACATAAACAAAGGTCTTTATACTCTCTGCTGTGTTACAGCTGATTTCTCTGGAACATAAATAATCACATTGAAAAATCAGAAATTTGTGGTACTGAGGTAAAAATATGCCAGAAGTTGGTTCAAATCTTAATGACAGCTGACTTTGCAATTGTCTTGTAGATCTCCTGCAGCCTCACCTAGAAAGAATTGCAGTGGAAGCTCTGCAGATCTGCTGTTTGCTGCTTCCACCCCCAAATCGCAGGAAGCTGCAGCTGCTGATGAGGATGATGGCCAGGATGAGTGGCAATGTGGATATGCCACGGCTGCACGATGCCATGGGCACCAGGTCCTTGGTAAGAGAAGGGAAATCACCTCTTAAAAGAATGCAGATGATTCCTCAGTCTGATTTCTCACCCAGCTGCCATTTAGAATCCCAGAATCCCAGGCTGGTTTGGGCTGGGAGGGACCTTAAAGCTCATCTCGTTCCAGTTTAAACCTGGCTCTTGGTATGCACTGGGGCTGGGTTAGGTTGGCTCTGTGGGTTTCTAATCACCTCACTTGGCTCAAGATGACTGATTGAAGACTTAGGTTTAGATTAGAAGTAGGAAGAAATTCTCTATTCAGAGGGTGGAATCCCTGGCAGTGTCCAAGGCCAGGTTGGACAGGGCTTGGAGCAGCCTGGTATAGTAGAAGGAGTCTCTGCCCCAACCCAAACCATTCCAGGATTCTGTTCTACAAGTCTGCGAAAATGTAATTTTTCTATAGGGTAAGACTTTTTCTATTATTATGTCTGTAGAATATGTATTTTTAATTGAAAGTGCTGTTCAATGCAAAAAAATTACTTTTAATTCAGATGAGGGAAAAGCTGTGGCTTTTCCTCCTTGTGTGACCATACTTGAGCTGTGATATTGAAGGATTTTGCCACTGTAGAGTGGAGAGAAGGCAAATCAATCCCCCAGCTCTGTGCACTGAAGCTGTGCTGAACTTTTCCAGCTGATCCAGACGTTTTCCCGCTGTGTCCTGCGCTGTGCACAGGAGGTAGACCTGGATGAGCTGCTTTCCACACGCTTGGTTTCCTTCCTGATGGATCATCAGCAGGAAATATTCCAAGTCCCAACTTACCTGCAGGTTGCAGTGAGGAATCACCTCGAGTACCTGAAGATGTCTCAGGTTGGTGCCATGAGGACAGTTTAAATTTATTTGTTAATTGTTGCTTCTGAAGGTGGGAAAATGCAAATAAACCCAGAATATTTTGAATGTGTAGGTATTAATTGCATTACAATGTTTTGCAGCATTGTGTCAGTGGGTGATTATTAGGTACTTACTCAAACAGTGCAGAATCAGTTGAGTACCTGCAGAGCCCCTTTTTCTTTCAGTGCAACCAGCAAAAAGAAGAAATTTGTGCCATCTTGCCAACGTATTCCTACTGCAAACAAATCACTCCTCAGGAGTTTGAAGAACAAAAGGTCTCCACCTCGCAGGCTGCAGTGGCAGAGCTCTTGGAGAACATCATCAAGGATAAAAATCTCTCTGTGAAGGACAAAAAGAAAAAGTTAAAACAGGTGAGTGTATTTCAGCTGCTTCTGCAGTGTCTTGGTGAGGGAAGAGCTCGATCACCAGAGCCCGGGGCAGGAGAGGAGCAGAATGTGCTGCAAAAAAATGCTTGGGATCAAGAGCTGTTGAGTGCTTTGAGCTGTTCAGTGCTTTGTGTGCTCTGCTTGGGATTTCTAATGCTGCATCCTCTGGAGCCAGGCTGGGAGAGCTGGAGGTGCTCACCTGGAGAGGAGAAGGCTCCAGGGAGAGCTCAGAGCTCCTGCCAGGGCCTGAAGGAGCTCCAGCAGAGCTGGAGAGGGACTGGGGACAAGGGATGGAGGGACAGGACAAGAGATGATGGTTTTAATCTGAAAGAGGGCAGGGATAGATGGGATATCAGGAAGGAATTGTTCCCTGGCAGGGTGGGGAGGCCCTGGCACAGAGTGCTCAGAGAAGCTGTGGCTGCCCCTGGATCCCTGGAATGTCCAAGACCAGGTTGGACAGGGCTTGGAGCAGCCTGGGATAGTGGAAGGTGTCCCTGCCATGGCAGGGGTGGCACTGGATGAGCTTTAAGGTCCCTCCCAACCCAAGCCATTCCATGATACTCCAGCTTTGACTCTGTCTGGCAGCAGTGGTGTTCAAACAATGGTGTAAAACCAGTATCAAATTATTCTGAGATCCTGCTCTCCATTGGGTGATTCCTGATGGAATTACAGCCTGGATTCCTGTGGTGCACTGGCCATCCAAGGCACCATTATTTTAAGCCAGAGGTGGGCTTAAAATCAATAGGTGTTAAAACCAATAGTTTTTCAGTTTTAAGAGACCAAATTCTCTCTGCTCACATTCCTGAAACATTCTTGTGATAGCCTTGGCTTTGTGTTTTGTAACATTTACAGTGCTCAAGATTATCTTGCACTTCTCTGGCCTACCAACATCTTGCCTAATAATAAGGCTAAAACACAACAGTTCTGACAGGATTTAATCCTGGAGGGTTTTTCTTTGCTTTGGCAAGTGTTTCTGCCCAATGGAATAGTTTTGTACTTGTCCTGGAATCTCCTAAGCAAGTCTTGTGACTCCCATTTGAACAAGCAGCTTTTCAGGGCAGGCACACTTGGCTTTGGTGCCCCTCCTGCAGCTCTGACTTCCATGTGTGTTGTAGAAACTTTCTGGGCCTCTAAAAGTGAGCCTGGTTTGCCTCAAGATCATGAGAACTCCTTGAATGTAAAGAATAATAATTCCAGTTGAGTAAAACTGGAGTAATTGTGGAGTAAGAAATGATTCACAGCAGCAGGAGAAAGGGGAGGAAGGAAATAGGGGCCCAAAAGTGATCTGAGGGCTGGGGAGGCTTCAGCAGTGCCAGCACAGGGATGCTGGACACACACTTCTTGATACAGAAAATTTGGGGATTTCTGGGAAAAGCCAAATTCATGGCACTTTCTAAAGGGTTAGGTCCCAATTGTGTCAACAGCAGAATTTACAAAGGTTGAATCCATCAGTGGAAAGGTTTAGCTGATGTTCACATATATTTACAGTTTTTTACCCCTTCTTGAGGCCTTGCATGGGAAGCAGGCAAAATGTCCAAATCACATCTCTGATTCCAGGTATTTTCATTTTCATGGAATCAGCAGTAAGCTTTCCTGGGAGAACCCTTCCAAAACAGCTGAATCTTGACTCCCTGTTGGGTAAAATACATTTATCCTGGGAATTCCTGGAAGGCAGCTCTCCAGGCACAACAGGCGGTGCCAAAAGGAAAAAACCTAGATTTTTTGGTGGGATCTGGGATTTTCTTGTAAGTGCTGCTTGTGTGTGCTGCAGTTCCAGAAGGAATATCCCCAGATCTACAGGAGCAGATTCCCAACGACGGAGACAGAAGCGCTGCTCCTGGAGAACAAACCCACCATCAAACAGCCCATGCTGAGCCTCAGGAAACCCAAATTTCGGAGCCTCAGGTATTGATTTCACCACACCTGAGCCATTGGCTCTCTGCTGGAAGTCCGAGGGATTCACCAAAGGAATTGCTGCAGGAGTTGGGTAGTCACTGTCCTGGAGAAGAAAATGTTTACATGGACACTGTGCTGGAAGGTGCCAAAACACTTTTTTGGTGGTTTTTTTTTTTTTTGTGCAGATGCTTTGGAATAACCTTTAAGAGAAAAAATATTTATCTGTTTACAAATTATTACGATATATTGGAGTAGGAAAATGTGAAAATACACATAAAGCTGTTGTTAACCAAAAATTTATATGTTTTTTTAATGGGAAACTAATGATCTGCCTCTTGTTATAACCTTTTAATATCTGGTCAGGAATTTGTGCCATTTATTGTAGTTTTTAAATGTCTGTGTGTTGTGACTAAGTGCCTTTTCTATTCTCAAAATATTTGTCTTTAACAAAGGGACTTCTATGAGTTCAGGACGAGGAGAGCCAGTTTACCATAAATAAAAGATTGTCTCACTCCATAAAATGCTTCTGTTCATATCATCTGTAAAAGCCTCCTCAGCTTTTTGATATTTATTTATATTAAAAGACTTGAAGTATATTTCTGACATTTTGATGGAAAATTAATTTTGGATCTGTTGGTATGATTCTCAAAACAGGAGTGATGGGTGATCCATGAAGTGAGAACAATGGAACCAAAATACACTAAATTTCCCTGGTTTTCTTCCAGAGTTAGGGATTTGTTTATTAATTCTGATAAGACAAAGGTTCCCCCACAGGAGTATAAATCTGCAGGAGTATTTCTGGGAAAGAGTAATTAATAATAATTCATCTGCTGCATGGCTCTGAGATCTCAGACTGGTTTGGGTTGGGAGGGCCAGGGCTTCCCCCCACTTTCCCAGGGAACAATTCCTTGGTACATCTGTGACCCTCAGCCTGTCAGTACTCTCCCTAAAAGTATCATTTTGCTCCTTTTTTTAAAATGATTTAGTAACCGAGAAACCCAAATTAGCCTCATTTTACCCTGTGTTAATAATGCCTTAATGTCCTGTAGGTAATTTTACACTTTCAGGGCAGGGGGTAGATGTTGCTCCCCTGGAACATCTGTAATCAACTCCCTCCAACACAGCAGTACCTGCCTGAACTTGTTTCCAATGCCTCCCAACCCCTTCCATGTTGCATAAATGCTTTGTTTATGTAGTGTTCCAGTTAAGTAACTTATTAGGTGAGAAGCTCACATTTCCCAGGATTTGGCTTCCAAAGGCCTGCCCTCATTATTCCCGCTGCTTGATCCAGGTTATTTAATGTTCCCTTCTAAGGTTTTCACAGAACTTAACAAAAATGGGAATAAATAGACAAATGGGCTCAATGTGGGACAATTCAAACATTCCAAATCAATGATGCTGGTGAGGATTCTGCACTGGGAACTTGGGCTGGTCACACGATAGGAGGTGCCTGGTCAGAAAAAGGACAGGGACATTTTGGGATCTCTGCCTGGAAGAGGATAGGATCAGGGAAGATGTTGTCACCATGGAAATGCAGGATTTTTGTGACATTAAACATTAGGATGCTGTTTTGAGCCCTTATTCTGGGATTAATTAAAAATCTCCATGTGATTTGCACTGCTGAGAGACCTTGAGTTTGCACTGAAGTTTATATGGAATTTATTTCCAGGACCCTTCCATGGAGAAATTACAATATAATATGGTTATTTAGTACAAAGGGTTAATGAGAGCCCTTAGTCAAGGGCTCAGTGCAGGATCTTGGTTTGCTGTGAGAAGCCTTAAATGAACCCTGTCCAAGTGGAAAACACTCTTGAAAGAAGGAGCAAACAAACAAAACCAGGGAAAGAAGCCAGCCCTCACGTGCTGGTTGTAGCAGCAGATGGAACAGGGGGATATTTAATGTCTCTTTTTGTTCCTTCACCCCGGTTTAGATCCCTGGAGCTGTTCCTATCTGGATGGGAGGAGCATCCAAATGTACTTGGTGATAGGAAACACCTTCATGCCCTGCCCTGTGAGGGGACAGCAGGAACTCAGATCTGGTTCATCTTTGAAGTTGCTCTTCATAGCACTGTTGTTTTCATAAATGTGGATTCTCACTAAACGTGGTTCCTGAGCCTGGAGGAGACTGAGGGGAAACCTCACCAGGCTGCAGCTCTGATCCCTGTGAGCAGACAGGACCCAGGGAACAACTGCAGCTGTGTCAGGGCAGCTCAGGCTGGAGATCAGGGAAAGGCTGTTCCCCCAGAGGGTGCTGGGCACTGCTCAGGCTCCCCAGAGAATGAGCACAGCCTGAGGCTGCCAGGGATGCACAGTTAGGGATTGTTGGGGTGTCTGTGAAGGGCCAGGAGTTGGATCAATGATCCCTGTGGCTCCTTCCAACTCAGGAGATTCCTTGATGTTTGACACTGGCATTTTCTTGTCTCTTGGTGTCTCTGGTGTCACATCATTCCTGGGTGAGGCTCTGGAGGAGCCAGGATGGTCCCTGCAGAGCTGAGTGCCAGTGCCAACTGCCGGCATGGCTCCAGCATGCTCCGTTTCACTCCTCCCTGGTTTTTTTTCTTTGTAATCACTTCTGCTTGGGAAGAATTTAGGTCTCAGAAAAACAGTGAAAGCCCCTTTTTGTGTGAACAACAGGACAAAAGCTCCCAAAGCCCAGGGGGGATTTTGGTGCTGAAAGCCGGCTCTGTTCCTGGGGTGCTCTCATTGGTGGGGGCTGCTTTGGGATGGGGCTGCCCTGGGCAGAGCTCAGCACCCCATAAATACCCAGCAGAGCTCTGGTCCTGTGCTTGGCTGCCTGAGACTCAGGCTTTTCTTCAGGGGAGGATGTACAGCCAGTGAGTATTCCTGAAGTTCTTCTCTATGGGAGCAAATGCCAGATGGAGCATAGGCTGGGGCTGGGGGGCAGCAGGGTTTGGAGGGAGGAGGATGACAGGGAGTCTCCATGTGTCCATGTTGGCACATCCCATGCCAAGGTGTGGTTCTGGTCTGGGGGAACAGGCTCACCTCCAGGTTCCAGAGGATCAACCAGAATTTGGAGTAGAATCATGGAATCCTGGAATGGTTTGGGTTGGGAGGGACCTTAAAGCCCATCCCATTCCAACCCCTGCCATGGCAGGGACACCTTCCACTACCTCAAGGTGCTCCAAGCTCTGTCCAGCCTGGCCTTGGACACTGCCAGGGATCCAGGGACAGCCACAGCTTCTCTGGGCAGAGTTCACCAGCCTGTGCCTGCTGTGTCTTCATGGGCTTTGCAGTAGATAAAATTGGAGCCCAACAAATAATTCTTTGCTTAAAAAAAGAAAAAAGGCAAAAACCAAGCTTTTTCAAGAGCTGGGAGATACAAGCCGGATTTTGCTTCCTGATGATTCAGATGTCCTGGGTTTGTTGGGCTGCACTATGGGCTGTCCCCTCGGTGTCCCTGTCCCTCATGCTCAGGACAGTTTGCAGCCCCAGAGCCTTTCCCCACACAAGGCTGGTGCTTCTCCCTGCTCAAGTTCCTTGCAAGTAATCGATCAGCCCATCCAGAAAGATCCATCCTTCCCTGGGAGGGGTTCCCAGCTCTGCCCCTGCTCTGGGCTCACCCACCTCTGTCCCTTTCAGGGTGGAGCATCCCGCTGGAGGCTACAAGAAGCTCTTTGAGACAGTGGAGGAGCTGTCCTCTCCAATGACTGCCCACGTCACAGGTCAGCCTGGGGCCCTCATCTCCTCCTGCTCTTCTTTGTTCCTGCAGCTCAGGGGCTTTACAGGGGATGTGAAGGAGCTCCCAGGGCTGGTGATTTGGGGTAGAGAAAGGTCAGATTGGGTAGGGAACTCTTTAGACATTTCACTACTGAGTGTCTTGGTCCACAGTAGGTGAGGAGGTGAGGAAAAGAGAGTTTAAAGAGCTTGTGTGTGTTTAAACACCAAGTTTAATAAAAAAAATAAAATTAGTTTGAAGTTTCGTTCTTTTTGCTGTCACAATAAAGCTTCCTCGGTCTGATTTGCCGTGCACATCCCAACGCTGCCTCTCCCACAGGCAGGATTCCCACCTGGCTGCGCGGGAGCCTCCTGAGGTGTGGTCCTGGCTTGTTTGAGGTGGGCTCAGAGCCCTTCTACCACCTCTTTGATGGCCAGGCACTGCTCCACAAGTTTGACTTCAAGGAGGGGCATGTCACCTACCACCGAAGGTATGTGCCAGTTTTCCAAGGAAAAAGAATAAATAAGGAAGCTTTTGATTGTCTGAAATGCTGGGGACAGGCTGTGCCTGTGGGAGACACCAGTTATGTTGAGTCCACGTGGTTATTGGAAGAGCTCTAGCAGCGATATAACTAGAGCCAGCTCAAGATGCAATGTGAAGCTGTGGGGAGCTCCCAGGGCTCTCATCACAGGAATATTTGTATTTATTGCCCAGCCTGGTGTCACCTGTAAGTGACCTCCTTGTCCTGCCCTGCCAGGTTTGTCCGCACTGATGCCTACGTGAGAGCCATGACGGAGAAGAGGATCGTGATCACCGAGTTTGGCACCTACGCCTACCCAGACCCCTGCAAGAACATCTTCTCCAGGTACCTGGGGTTGTGCAGACATTGCTGGGATGTCCTTTCGAGTTTCTGCTTCCCAGGAGCCCCTGACTGCCTGTTGGTTTTCTCTGCTCAGGTTTTTCTCCTACTTCAAAGGTGTGGAGGTCACAGATAACGCCCTGGTGAACGTCTACCCCGTGGGTGAGGATTACTATGCCTGTACTGAAACCAACTTCATCACCAGGATTAACCCAGACACCCTGGAGACAATCAAGCAGGTGGGTCTGTCCTGGGCTGATAGAGGTGTGGAGGAGTAAAACTAAAATGGAAATCATGGAGTCACAGAATGGGATAGGTTGGGAGGGACCTCAAAGCCCATCCAGTTCCATCCCTGCTATGGGCAGGGACACCTCCCACTGTCCCAGGGGGCTCCAGCCTGGCCTTGGACACTCCCAGGGATCCAGGGACAGCCACAGCTTCTCTGGGCACTCTGTGCCAGGGCCTTCCCACCCTCCCAGCCAGGAATTCCTTCCCAATATCCCATCTAACCCTGCCTTCCTGACACTCCATTCCTTGTCCCCAGTCCCTCTCCAGCTCTCCTGGAGCCCCTTTAGGCACTGAAGGGTCAGCCCTGAGCTTTTCCTTCTCCAGGCTGAAAAACCCCAGCCCTCAGACCATCCTCAAGTTTGGGTTGGAGTCTGCAGATCAGAGCTCAGTTGCAGTCTTGGAGAGGAAATTCCCACATCCCAAACGAGGATGTATTGACTCACAAGATCTTGCAGAGCTAGTGCCTTCCCACCTCCTGCCAGGGAAGCTCCTGACTCTGTCCATGCTGTTCTCCAGGTGGATCTCTGTAAATACGTGTCTGTCAATGGGGCAACGGCTCATCCCCACATTGAGAACGATGGGACAGTTTACAACATTGGCAATTGCTTTGGAAAAAACTTTGCCCTGGCCTACAACATCATCCGGATTCCTCCTCTGCAGGCAGGTCAGTCAGTCCCACCTCGGAGCCAGTTGGGAAACTCTTCCTTTATTAATCGTTTCTTTATCCTTTAAATGAGCTTTGTCACCGAGTTTGGTTTTTTCCAGTCTTCTTTAATTTTTTTTTTTTTAATGTTGTATTTAAAACACTTCCAGGTGGTTTCTAAACCATGAATTTTGTGTTCAAGGAAGAAACTTGCTGGGTAAATGCTGCAAGTAGACTAAGTGTGGGTGAGACCTCGATAACTTCTTCCCTGTCCCATTCTAGACAAGGAAGACCCCATAAACAAGTCGGAGGTGGTGGTGCAGTTCCCCTGCAGCGACAGGTTTAAGCCCTCCTATGTCCACAGGTAACATTTCATGGGGTCAGCAGGTTTGCTGGACCAGGGACTTGTCTCACATGTAATCAGCAATGAAAATTAGGTGATTTACCAAAATCAGGGTCATTTTGAGTGATGATCCACGTGCTTAAGATGAGCAACTCCATGGTTTTTGTCCAAACTGACCCCAGTGAGCCTGATGTGCTTCCCTGCCTTTCCCAACAGCTTTGGGCTGACCCCAAACTACATCGTGTTTGTGGAAACCCCAGTGAAAATCAACCTCCTCAAGTTCCTCTCCTCCTGGAGCCTTTGGGGTGCCAACTACATGGACTGCTTCGAGTCCAACGAGACCATGGGGGTAAGCATGGGGTCATCCCAAACTGGGCTGGACTGGGCAGACCCATACTGGGAGCTCCAAGGTGTTGGCTTCACCTTCATTTCCCTGAGCCTAAGCCCAGCTGCTGTGTGGTTTGCAGGTGTGGCTTCACGTAGCAGAGAAGAAGAAAGGCAGGCTTCTCAACCTCAAATACCGCACCTCAGCCTTCAACCTCTTCCACCACATCAACACCTACGAGGACAATGGGTTCCTGATTGTGGATCTGTGCACCTGGAAGGGGTGAGTTCAGGGGGCTCTGGGCATCACAGCTGCCCCTTGCACCACACACACCACTCCCTGCCCTGGCACATCCCTGTTAGGGCCTCTGACACACCAACCCATCTGAACATTCACTCATGGTGACATGTAGACTATACAGCATGGAACTCTCCAGAGGTGCAGGGAGTCTGTTTGACAGTGATTTTCCAAGAAAAAATTTTTATCTTTTATTTACTTTTATCTTTAAGAAATGTTAGTGACTGCTGAAGGGTTGATGCTGTTCTGGCTCCTGGGGCTGCAATGAGCAGGGTGTGGGTGAGGTTTGAATGCTGCTCTTCATGTAAACACAGAAACGTAGCACTGAAATGAAGCTCAACCCTGTGTTGGCTGCATACCCAGGACACCCTGAGCTGAGGCAATCCTGGCACAAAATCATAGAATCTCAGACTGGTTTGAGCTGAAAGGGACCATAAATCTCATCTTGTTCCACCCCCTGCCATGGGCAGGAACACCTTCTGCTATCCCAAGTTGCTCCAAGCCCCTTCCCATGCTTGTGTTGAGCACCAGGAGTTCCTTGCAGGGGCTGTGGTGCATACACAGCTCAGCTCTGCCAAGAGGCTGGACTGGGATTTGTGTCACTCTGTTTGTCCAGAGAAGCTGTGGTGCCCCTGGATCCCTGGAAGTGTCCAAGGCCAGGTTGGACAGGGCTTGGAGAAAGCTGGGACAGTAGAAGGTCTCCCTGCCCATGGCAGAGGGTGGGACAAGATAAACTTTAAGACCCCTCCCAACTCAAACCATTCTATAATCCTACTGAATTTTAGGGGGAAAACACGTACACTTCATCTCCATTTGCAAAGGCCAGCTGGGTTTCTCTCTGTGCTGCTGTTTTGTGCAGGTTTGAGTTTGTTTACAACTACCTGTACCTGGCCAACTTACGAGCCAACTGGGACGAGGTGAAGCGGCAGGCAGAGAAGGCTCCGCAGCCCGAGGCTCGCAGATACGTCCTGCCCCTGAGCATTGACAAGGTACCAGCACTGCTCCCTGCCAGGCCTCCTGGCCTCATCTACTGCAAATTCAATATTTTAATTAGAAAGGGGAACTTGAAGTATGGGTTTTCAGAGAAACTTTATATTTTTTTAGATTATTGACTTTTTTCTAGTTTATTTATATGGTTACCGAGGGAGGTTTTGGCTGCCCTGTCCCTGCAAGTGTCCAAGGCTGGGTTGGATGGAGTTCTGAGCAACCTGGTTTAGAGCAAAGTGTCCCTGCCCATGGCAAGGAAAATGAGATGAGCTTTAACGTCCTTTCCAAACCCTTTGATGACTCCATACATTATTGTTCATAGCAGAGCCTGTGGGGCAGCAGTTAATCCCAGAGCTGCCTACAGTACAGAATGGAGCAGCCACAGCCTGAGCATGTGTGCTTAAATCCTCCTGCCCTCAGTGTGAGGTCCCTGGAGCTGCCAGCCTGGCACAGAGCTCTCTGGCTGGCAGCTGCTGGTTCCTTTCCATGACTCTGCTCGTGGTGGCCAGCAGGTGGGCTGAGGGCTGCTGGGGATGCTGGTCAGCCGAGCTGCTCATGGAGCTCATTGGGCTGTGGATCAAGTGAGAAGTGCAAACCCACGTGGCAGTGCTTAATGAAACCTCTGAAAGCCTTCAGGAGGGAGGGAAGTTGTGTTTAGGCTGAGGAACAGGACAGTTCTTGCAGCACTGCCAAGAACACTGCAGCAGTCGCCTCCTGCCGCTCGCTGCAGCTCTGCCTTCCCTGTTCAGTACTGTTTGCTACAGATCTGTGCAAACAAACTAAAAACTTTCTCCAATCTCTTGGTTATTTCTCTTTGTCACAGGCTGACACAGGGAAGAACCTGGTCACCCTGCCCTACACAACAGCCACAGCCACGTTGCGCAGTGACGAGACCATCTGGCTGGAGCCAGAGGTGATTTTCTCAGGGCCACGTCACGGTACAATGACATCCCAGCTCCCCCAGGTCACAGCAGCACAAGTGCTGCCTGCACACCGTGTCCCATTTAGCCCTGGCATTTATATATTTATTTTTCTTTATAGCCTTTGAATTCCCACAGATCAACTACAGGAAGTATGGTGGGAAGCCATACACGTACACCTATGGGCTGGGGCTGAACCACTTTGTCCCGGACAGGGTAACTATCAGCCAACGGTGGATGGCTTCACTTTGGGGACAACAAAGAGTATTTCTGAGCTCTGGGTTTTTGGGTTTTCCCCACCTTTAGCTTTGCAAGCTGAACGTTAAAACCAAGGAGACCTGGGTGTGGCAGGAGCCAGATGCATACCCATCAGAGCCGATCTTCGTTTCCCACCCCGACGCACTGGAGGAAGATGATGGTAATGCTGGTGGGGTTGGTGGCATTGGGATCGGGATTGGGATTGGGAAAGGCTGTTTCAGCTGCCACAGGTGGGCCAGGGTAGAGCCTGCAGGCAGTTCCTGGATGAGATGTGCTGAGTGCTAAGAGTGCTGGGAAGTTTCTGAGGAAACATGGGAAAATTAAAACTGGAATCATGGAATTTTTGGGTTGGGAGAGACCTTAAAGCTCATCCTGTTCCACCCCCTGCCATGGGCAGGGACACCTTCTACTCTCCCAGGTTGTTCCAAGCCCTGAACCTGGCCTTGGACACCTCCAGGGCCTGGGGCAGCCACAGCTTCCCTGGGCAGCCTGTGCTGTGTCTCTCCCCATGTCCCTCAGCATGGACGGTCACACAACACTCCCAGGATTTATGGTGTCCCAGGGCTGCTGTCACCGTGCTCAGCCCAGGGCCAGACAGAGCCCACACCCAGCTGGGCCACACCCGTTGTGTTCTCACCTTGCAGGGGTGGTGCTGAGCATCGTGATCAGCCCGGGCTCAGGGCCCAAGCCTGCCTTCCTCCTCATCCTCAACGCCAAAGACATGAGCGAGGTGGCCAGGGCCGAGGTGGAGGTGAACATTCCCGTGACATTCCATGGGCTCTTCAAGAGAGCGTAACCACAGATGGCAACACCTGACCCGGGCTTCTTCCAGCTCCCAAAAGGTGCAGTGTCCCTTTGCAGGTGACCCAAACTCCTTCCACAGCCCTTTGCATTTGTGGGGCTGCTTAACTCAGATCAAGCAGGTCAGTTTTATCGATGATTCTTCAAAATGGTTAATCAGGTATTTTTAAAAAGCACCCTTCGGTATCATTGCCATTTAAATCACAAGTTTGGGGCGGTGGAGAGGTTTTGTTTATACAAAATTAAACTTTGTAGCTGCAGCAGAGTAAAAGAGCAAAGAGTAACCTCAACACTTTTACACGTGGTAACATTGTGTACAACAGGCTGGGCTCTGTTACATGGTTGACAATTTTTAGCCCATATTGAGGTTTATGGATTTAGACGCCATCCTGGTCATTGCTGTAGTATCCTCAGAGCAATCCAAGTGGAGCCTTTCCACAGCTGCTTTGGGAATCCCAAGTGGGTGGCAGGTAGAGTTTTGTTGTTCATTAAGGCTACAAACTGCACACCTTCCCTTGTGTGTTTGCTCTTTTCTCTTTCTTTTGTCCAAGTGCAGTTCCTTGGTTTCTGGATTTCATGTTAAAACGTGAACTTGAAAAAATCAAGCAATTGTTAGCCCTTGGCTTGACTTTGCTTCCTTAGAGTGCTACAGATTTTCAGCTTAGTTCTTCTGTCTCCCAAAATAAACTTTCAGCTGATGTTAAACGAGGTTATGGTTGAAAATAAAAACTTCCTGCAAGTAGATTTAAAACCTGAGATTCTTGTTTGTCTCCAATTGTTCAACATGTTTATTAATGGTATCAAAGAATTAGAAAATCTTTACACTCCAAATTCTGGCAGAGGGTGCTGGTTTGAAGGGGCTGCAGTTACATCCTGATGATGGGATAGCGACAGGGAGACATAGCCTGGGACTTCTGCTGCTCCGTGATCTCCAAGCACTGAGCAATCACCTAATTAAAAACAAAAAGCAATATAAGCAATGAACCTCAAACAAACAAAGAAAAAAATTAAAACTCAGTAGTTCTGCACTTATTTGTTCCTTCTTTTTGTGAAATGTTCAACATGGTAAAATGAACAGATCAAATCTCATGTATTTTCATGTGTAGCTCATAAAGTGGGAATTTCAGAGCTCTAGGACTAAAAAAACTTCTTGGTGCTCTCCCATGATCAAAGTTTCCATGAAAATATTTACCATCCACATAGTTCCATAAATATGGATCACATTTAGAAGGGCTGTGTTGGGATTTAACCCCAGCTGAAACCAGGACAGATTGAGATCTTCAAGTAAACAAACTTCAGCAGTGCAAAGAACATTTTTATTGCTTATAAACAATCTAACAAGGAAAAAATAAAAGAACAAAGGCAGCAGCTTTCAGAAAGAACCTAATGGAGGGAGGGATGTTTGCCAATTTCAAATCAATAAAAACGCAGGGAATCATCCCAAATCTACACAGCAAATTTAAAGCAGGAAGAGAAAATTGCTCAAAGCAACATCCTAGGACAAAAGGATGGAAACAAAAGGAATTCTGAAGGACCTGAACTTCAAAGAGTGAAGATATGGGTGATTAAATGGAAAAAAAATTATTCAGATGCAGAATCAAATTATGCTAAAGTCAAAGAAGAGGCTCAATGAGGAAATGCTGTGGTCAAGTAATTGGAATTCAACAAAACTGTTTGGATAACGGGGAAGAGACAGGATGAGAATTACAGAGAGAAATTCCATGGAGTGAGAAGTGGGAGCCCAAGGTCTGGAATCAGCATGTTGCCAACCCTGAGAGAGGCACAGGTTTATGTGTTCACCCCATGGAGAATAAAATGTCCTGAAAGGAAAACCCACCTTCCTGGTGTCTTGAGGTAGAATGATCCCATCATCCCAGAGCCTGGAAGTGGAGTAAAAGGCACTGCTTTCTTCTTCTAGCCTGGAGAGGACAGAGTACTGAACTGGCTTAAAAGCACAATAAAAACAGCAGAGCAGTGGAAAAAAATTACAGATGAAACGAATACAGCCATGTGAAGAGAATAGGCAATACTGCTGCTAAAATAAATCAGAAAGCAGCAAATGACAGAGCTGACCATTCTGCACTAATGGGGAGATCCTTACAGACATAGAATTACATGGAAATTTAAAATATTTTTTCAGTAGATTCATGTTTGCTTCATTAGTCTGGGGTGTGTTGCTCTGTGAGATGAAAGTAGGTAATTTAGCAATTAAATCCCTTTGAGGGTTTATACTGAATGTCCTTACTTTGCCTTCAGCTGTTTTAGCTCCAATTCCTCTCCTGCACAGTCACTGTCCCAGGCTGGGGGCACTGTGGGGAAACGCCGTGAGTCCACAAGAGCAACTCTTGCATTGGGCCACAGGAACAGAAAGTTTGGACTGAATGATCTCCCACACTACGAGAAAAAAATCAAAGAACAGGACAAACTCACTGAGATGATTCATAAAAAGGTGTCTGTGGCATGAAACAACCAAGGGCAAGGCAGAATAGAACACAGGTCCTATATCAGCACAGACACCCTGTGCTAGGAACCACCATCCCCACTGCCTTCAATATTGCTATTTTAGTATTTTAGTATTTATATTTTACTATTTTATATTTAATTTTCAATTCCAAGCACTTGCATGTTTAATTGTTCCATGTTTAATTTTCAGTAATCACATCCCATGCTGCATTTCTTCCTTAAAAATTAGTTCAGAGCTCAGGTTGCCCAGCTGTGTTTTAGAAATGCAGTGCAGTGACACTTGAGCAGTGTGACAGGTGTGTCCCCAAGCCCTGGCCTGATGTCACCCATACCATAATGTAGCTCTCACTCCCAAAACAGCCTCCAATGACAATGGTTATTTTGGGAACAGCAGCACAGGCAACTGCAGCCATCATGGAGGCCTGGGCCTTCAGCCTGTTGGAATGAGCCTCTGCCTGCAATGAAAACAGAGATTTTAAATCCTTTAAGACTTTATTCTAGATTCCCTCCACTCCCATCAAACTTGTATATCTAAATTTTTTATTTGTTTACAATTGTGCAGAAATAGATCTGGGATCTAACGGAGGTTTTACTATCCCTAGCCCACGACAAAACCTAATGGGCTTTAATGCCTTCACTTTAAAAAGAGAAATGGCCAATTTTCTGGAGTGCAGAGTTATCAGAGGAATCAATAAGCTGTACCTCAATGTCAAAACCACTCCAAATTCCAAGTTTTCCAGCCTGCCTTGCCAACTGAACAGTATCATTCTATATTAGCATTCAGGCCTGCTTAAAATCCAAGAGAATGTTCTTAAATCTTTCCATTAGCAGTGTCATTATGAAGCTTCATGGTTTAAACCATCAAGAGTGGTTAAAAATAGTTTTTCTAACAGTTAACTATTTTTAAATCCTAACTTTAGGCACAACAAGAACTAAGAGTTGTTTGAAATATATTTTAATAACCATGCCCTACCTGTGAGATGCTTGCTGGCCCTGCTGGCTGTGGAGCAGTGTTTTGGAGGAAGAGGATGGGAATTCCCCTCTGGCCACAGAGCTGCACAAAGTGGCTACCCTTGAGAGCAGCATCGTGAGCCAGCTCCCCATTGTTGGCCACTATCCCCACCAAGTGCCTACAGAACAAACACGGACAGTTGGACTCCACGATCTGAGAGGTTTTTTCCAACCTTAACAATTCCATGATTCTCCCTTTTGAGCCCTAGAAATGATTAGAATAGTGTAAAACCTGCTGAGGACACAAAAGCTGTTCAGAAATGCATGTTCATCCATTCGGATAGGGAATGTTCCCAGCCATACCCTTCCACATGGCCAAATCCTGTTACTAATGTTGTTCCATAATTAGCCTTGAATTCCTGGAATCTGCTTCCATCCACCAGACGGCTCAGAATCTGCAAAGAAATATACAGACTTTACTACAGAAATTGAAGTGAAAATAGCATGGTTCTGCTAAAAGAAATGCTCTGTTCAAATGGTAGGAGTCCTGAGTTAACCAAGATGAGCACAGAGGGTCTTTGAGTGACTCCCTAAATACTCAATATGCACAAAATATCCAATCTGTGTCTAGTTTCATTACCAACTCCAAAATTATTTTAGTTTTACAAAGCACACTTGTTCATGTGCATAAAAATGTAAAAAAGAAAATAACCAAACCCCAGTGTGTGCAGTTTCAGATTTCGTGCACCAGAAATGCTTGGTTCATATGGCTCATGCTTTTTTCAGTTAAAAGCTGCCTTCAAAGATTTCTACAGCCTTAAGTGCAGGAATTTACCAAAGGAAAAGATACTGACTTCACATCCTTGGAGATGAAACCTTGTATAGAGCACAATGAAAACAGCGTGGGCAGCTCTGCATGTCTCTACTTCAGCATTAGTGTCTGTCCCAACCTCAAACAGGTTCATTTTGAACTGTGTTGTTTTCCAGTGAGTAATTTAATAATTTCTTTTACAAGACACAATCTTGAATACTTGAGAAGAAACAAAAAGGCAGGGAAAGAGAAAATTGGAGATTAAAGGGGTACATGTTGTCAAGGCAGCCAACACAGTGCAAGATAGCTGACATAAAGCATCTCAACAGTGCATGGAAACAGCTGGGCAGCACTGGCACCATCTGGGATTATTTTATCTCCAGCAGGATTTCAGGTTAAATATTTTCTATAATTTACAGAACTGTTGCCATCCTGCTTTGTTGCAGGCTTAAGACAGGCTGGCAATGGATGAGGTAATAATTCAGAATAACACCTGGAGCTGAAGGATAGAGCAGAGAGAAGGAATAAAATCCCTATTCCCTTACCAGTTTGACAGGAAGAGTGCAGCCATAATCCAGTGGTGCCAAACCCAGGAGCTCCTCAGAGCTGTACAAGGGACTATCTTGCTCCATGTCCTCCTCTGGCACTGGGTCACAGTTTAAGGTGGAGACAACATTACGAATACACTCATAGGCCTCCTCTTCTGAGGCTGCAAAATGGTCACTGCAGCCACTGACTCTAGGAGAGAGACACGTTAATTAGCATTGAATTAATGAATTCTGAGAGAAAATCCAAATTCTAGGAAAAAAGCTGAGACTCTTCAAATCCCCTCCGGAAATAGTGTGTGATTTTGTTCTGTGTGAATGAGCTGAAAGCAGTAGCTCAGTGGAATTTCTGTGCAATGCAATCCCAAATCAAACTCACAGGAAGGAGAAATTCTTCTCTGTGACTTTTGTGTTTATCTCTTCTTAAAGAAACACCTTGAAACTTATTTTCATGATGCTGTTGCAGGCAATACCAAAAAGGGAGAAGAGGAAAGCATAACTTCAGGAATAGTTACCTGATATTAGGTAACACACTTGACCACATCAATGAATTAACCACATAGTTAGGTTAAATATGTGTACTCTGAAAAACACTTGGAAAAGAGGAGATAACATCCCTCTTCTTTAGCTGCTCCCTGAGAGGCACAGAGGAAATGATCTGCCTGAAGCTGTTCAAGAAATGTGTGGAACATTTGGGGTTGGGGATCCAAACCCAACCTGTCCAGTCCCTGCCTCACCCCATAAATAACTTCATTTTACTTCCATTTGGCTGATTCAACCCAAACCCCTGAACCTGAGAAGGAAAACCAGCACAACCACGAGTTCCACTCTTAGCCCTGATCCAAAATGCCACATTCCTTTAAAGCGGAGCAAGCCAAATTCTCTCCTATTTTTGAGAATATTCCACATACTGTGAGTGAAGCCTGGCTCCTCCAAGGTCCTCAGGAGACACATCTTCCCCCGTGGCAGCTTTCACCAGGGGTGGCCCAGCAAGGAACAGCGTCCCAATTTTGTCTATGATCACGGATTCCTCAGCCATGGTGGGCACATAGGCACCTCCAGCCACACAGGAGCCACACACCACGGCCACCTGAGGGGACACAAACCACAGCAGTGCTGCTTTGGGGAGAGGAAAGGCAAAGCTAAAGCCCAGAGTTGTTTCAGTAATGCAGAAGGTGCTAAATCACAGTTTGGGGAACAAACTAGAGACGGAAATACGGGCAGGAGCAATGATTTACTACACATTTACACCTTTCCCACACCCCCTTGCACTCCCCATGCCACTGTACCTGGGGGATTCCCATGGCAGACATGATTGCCTCGTTATAGAAAATCCTTCCACCGTGCAGCTTGTCAGGAAACAGCTCTGACTGAGGGACAGGGAAAAGAAAAAGAGATTTTTAATATTAAGTACAAAAGCTGGTGCTTCCTCTTCACTTGATTCATTCCCACACACATCATAACTGACACTGGGAAGGTCCCCACTAATAATCCCTCCTGAACCTTTCATATACAGCATTCATTATGCTGTTCATTCCTTTATACATTGTCAAAACCCCCCAAAATACCCATGTGCTTTGAAAGCAGAGGTTAAGCTTGGGGACTTTTTGTGAAGCCAACTTACTCTACACAAACTGAGACTGTAAATTGTGGAGAAGGGGAGGCTGGTGGTTCTACTTTATCTGTGAAATGCCTTCTGCAGTTACTCTTTTTATTTAGTTTTGGATACAATTCCAGTCAAAAACTTTTCCTGTGTGCTTGCCCTCAGTGTGGAGGTTCTCTTCTGCAGTAAGAATTCTCTTTTTGCAGAAAGAATTTTAAGCTCCACTTTTAAAGGCCAGGGAGGTCAGTGCATCACTGGCACAAACAGCACAATAAAATACAGAAAACTTCATAGATTTTGAAGTGAAAATAGACACCTCACACTCTGTACTCATTCATTTAAGACACAGGGGAGTCTCGAATCTCTGATTAGGTGGGAGATGCAAGATTAGCCCAAGTGATGAAATAAATACTGCTATTTGCTGCTCTGCAGAGGTGCTAGCAGTACCTGCAGGGGTAGGAAGGCTCCCCCACTGTCCACGAGGTGCACGGACAGCAGCCTGTTCTCCATGGCAATTTCCTGGGCTCTTAATTGTTTCTTCACTCCAATTGGGTAAATTGTTCCTCCTTTCACAGTGGCATCACTTGCAATGAAGACACACCAGACCCCACAGATTTTGCCAATTCCTGTAAATGGTACCAAAGATATTTACCAGGACTCTCTAAAACAACAGACAAAGCAAGGGGGACATATTTTTTCAGGAGTTTTCCCAGTAATGCTATATCAAGAAGCTCCAAATTAAATTGAAAATACCACACAGGGAAGAAATCTAGACCTCTTCTCTGGAATAACAATGATATTTAAAAAAAAAAATCTAAATTACAGAAGACAGAACAAATAAATTTATTGCTCCTGATGACAATGCAACAGGAAAAAATACAGTTTGACTCCAAACCCTTCAGATAAAAGGGAAGGCAATTAAAATTATCCCTGTAAAACTGAAAAATCTAACAATCTGTGATGAAAACAAGGATTTCATACTGTTTTTCTGGTCACTTTTTAAATTGGAACCACTCTTCAAAACACAATTTCATTGAAATTGGATGAAATTGAATTTCAGTGAATTTCAATAAAATTGCATTTTGAAGAGTGGTTCCAGTTTAAACAATGTTTGCACAGAAAATGCAGTTGTCAATGATTTGAAAAACACTTCAAAATAAATGTCATGAGTCCTCTTTCTCAGAGTAACTTTGTCCCCTCTCCTTTAAGAGGCAACAGCTGATTTGACACATCACCCTACATTTATTGAGACAAAAATCAGTAGCTGGTGAATAGAATAAATTACTAAATCTAGAAGAAATGAAAGAACTTTAAAAGAAAGGTTTCTCCCAGATTTCCCATCATAATAATAATACAGCAGTGGCCGAACTCTTCCCTGTTGGGAATAAAAACCGGATAAAACTAGTGTTCATTTTTCCTAGGAAAGCCCTTAAGATACTAAAATATTCCATAAACCTTATTCCATGCATCCTTTTTCTTTTCCCCACCCGATATTCCATTAGCCAGGCATTACCGGTGAGGCAGCCGGCAGCAGGGACATCTCCGTAGGGCATGTCCAGCCCTGCCAGCGGAGACAGCTCCAGGAAATCCCCATCATCCAGGAGCAGCCTCAGGCGCTCCCGCACGAACAGCTTCTTGTTGCGCTGCGTGTGCCGCAGGATGGCGTTTTCCCCACCTCCTTTCTTCACCCTCTCGAGCAATTCCGAGTATCTGATGGAATAAAGCAAAGTTTCGGCTCCTGGGAACAAAGCTGTGGGGTGTGGTAACGCGCTGGAGGGGAGGGATGGCTTCCAGAGGGACCTGGACAGGTGGAGAGGTGGGGCTGGAAGAACCTCAACAAGGCCGGGTGCAGGTCCTGCCCCTGGGCCGGGAAAATCCCAAGGATGAACATAGGCTGCGGGAGAAGGGATGAGGAGGAGCCCTGGGAGGATTTGGGGGTGTTGGTGGATGAAGCTCAACAGGGCTCATCCAGAGGAGGCCATGGAGCTGCTGCAGGGCTGGAGCCCCTCTGGAGCCAGGCTGGGAGAGCTGGGAATGTTCACCTGGAGAGGAGAAGATCCAGGGAGAGCTCAGAGCTCCTGCAGAGCCTAAAGGAGCTCCAGGAGAGCTGCAGAGGGACTGGGGACAAGGGCTGGAGGGACAGGACACAGGGAATGGCTTCCCACTGCCAGAGGGCAGGGATGGATCAGATATTGGGAAGGAATTCTCCCTCTGAGGGTTTGAGGCCCTGGCACAGAGTGCCCAGAGAAGCTGTGGTGCCCCTGGATCCCTGGCAGTGTCCAAGGCCAGGCTGGACAGGGCTTGGAGCAGCCTGGGATAGTGGAAGGTGTCCCTGCCATGGCAGGGGTGGCACTGGATGGGCTTTGAGGTCCCTTCCAACCCAAACCATTTTCCTTACAAGTTACCCTTTAGCAGATTGAACCTAAATATATTGCACAGTTTTCACATCAATGGCATGACACTGAAGATAAATTCACATTTCCAGATTATTTTTTCTAACAAGGTGCAATGAAAAGCAAATGTCTATTATTTAAAGCAAACACTTCACTTTTGTTATCCAGAAACTGTCTAATAAAGCCAATAATATAAGAATGTGGCTATCATAACGTGCCCATTCAAGAATAACGGGCACAATAATTATTCAATAATAATTCAATATGAACCTCCATGTTCCAACTGTTCCGGGGAAGAATCCACACAAGGGCTTCCTCTGTCAGCCCCTGCAACAAGCTTATCTGACAAGAACCAGTAACTGGGAAACAGAATAAATTACTAAATTTGGAATATGCACTAAAAGCAGTGAACACTACAGTGTCACAGGAAGGAAGTGATTACCCAATGTTATTGTCAGGGCAGCACCATGTACAGATAAAAAACTGAATAAACTGTAAACAAATGTGGTATCTCAATTTGGGTCTTAAATAAGCCAAGTCCTTCCTTTATTTCAAACACATTTTTACCCCAGATTTCCTTCTTTAACTGTAAATGCTGTGTGACCCAGACTCACACAGCACTTTGTGTGTGACTCTGTGATCTTAGCGTGGCTGCCTGCACACTGTGGGGCTTGGAAAAACCGTGGAAGAAAAAGCTAAGGATTTAATCATATCCTCAACGCCACCACAGGAGGGCACAGCGTGTTTTCCAAAGATTTGCTTCCAGCTCTTGGATCACTCCCCTGAACAAAGGCCTTTGCAATTTTGCTACCTGATTTTTCAGGACAAACACATAATAAAACACATTTTCCTGTTTTATCCGTAAATCATGACGGATAGCAGCACCCAATTCCTGCTCCGTCAGGAGTGTGTGACTCACCATTTACGTCTTCACATGCAAAATGCGACACGAAACAAGTGTTATGAAGGTCTGGAAAAAGTATTTCTTGGCAATACATGCAAAACAACACATGGCACTATTTTAAATACAGTTTGCACCTCGATTTGGGTATTTCAGTCAACACTTCGTAGACCGGTTGTGTTGGAAGGAACCTTAAAACCCATTTTTTTCCACGGGCAGGGACACCTCCCACTATCCCAGGTTGCTCCAAGCCCTGTCCAGCCTGGCCTTGGACACTGCCAGGGATCCAGGAGAAGCCACGTTGTTCCATGGGGCAAACATTTTCCCTACCTTAAAAGTACCCAAAGTGCCCGTAAGTAACTCTCGAACCATCTTACGAGTAACAACACTTTTAAAACCCCACCAAAGTTTATTACCTTTTAATCACAGCCTCGCTGTTCCTTAAATTCTCTTCGAACACATGGCGGTACACGGCGGGGACACGTCCGTCTAGAAGCGGGAATGGTTTGGGATGCCGCCTGGATTTGGGTTTATCACTTACAAATCGGTGGGGAGGCAAGTGCTGTGTCCTTCCCCAGCCCTGCCCGGGCAGCGGCAGCTCCCGATAGTCCTTCTGGAGCAGGCGGGTCGGGGATTGTTCCCGATATCCCCTCTGGAGCAGGCGGGTCGGGGGTTGTTCCCAATATCCCCTCTGGAGCAGGCGGGTCGGGGATTGTTCCCAATATCCCCTCTGGA
>VZRM01002369.1:31465-49833 GCA_013397955.1 Grantiella picta
CGCGCCCGCCGCGGCCCGGCTGGACACCCCGCCACCGCCCCGTGCTTACCCCGTCCGCTCCGGGCCCGCCTCTCGGGGCGGCTCTGCGGGACGGCCCGCCCGCCGTGCCCGGTGCTGCCGGTGTCCTCTGCCCTCCGTGTGCTCTGCCCTCCGTGTCCTGTGCCCCTGGTGTCTTCTGTCCCAGGTGTCCTGTGCCATTTGTGTCCTGCGCCCTCGGTGTCCTGTGCCCTCGGTGGCCCCTGCCCGGAGTGTCCTGCACCATGTGTGTCTTCTGTCCCTGGTGACCCATGCCCCGAGTGCTCTGTGCCATGTATGTCCTGTTCCCTGTATGTCCTGTGCCCTGGGTGTCCTCTTTCAAATTACATTTATCATTAAAATATTAAAACCAATTGGATTTTTCTCCTTCCCCACCTCATCCCACCCCTGGGCTGCTTCAGTTTGCTGGTGTCAACCATGGCACAACCTCCTAGAAACTACTGCCCCTTGCCTTTCAGTGCCTTCATTAAAATGCATCCCTGCCAGAGAGTTCTTTATCCATGTTATACATATTAATAAGGCTGGGTATGATAATTAAGTGATGACTAATATGTTCATGAGTGAAAGTATCCAACATGAGCTGGAATTTATAGGTAAATAAGTTACATGTGTTATTTAAAAATCTGGAGGGTAATAATAAAAATTTGCTGAGATAAAATAATTTAAAATAGTATTTTTTGTCACTTTACACTTAGAGCAGACAGAACACTCTGGTGCTGTGCTCCTTTGTATCAAGAAACCCATCATCATGGAGCCCATGCATGAATTCAGCAGCTGCTGCTCCATTTGGGCTGCTTTGGGGCATTTGTGGGGATGGCTGCTGCTCATTTCAGTTCTTCCTCCTTCCCTGGAGTAGCCAGAACTGTTTTCTCCCAACACTTTGAGCAACTTGTGAGGAACTGAAGACGAGACACAACTCACTGTGCAGCTTTACGGATCTTTTGCATTTCCTGTGGGATTTCATGTGAATTTTTGTGCTTTCTGTGGTGCAGGTGATAATGAGAAAGGGAGGAGTGCTGACAGAAATCCATGTGCAGCAGAATACGTTTGAGGAGGTCTGAATTTCAGAGAGTTGGTGGCAGTGAAAACAGTGCATGCTCAGCTTCCTGGAGGAGGAATTGAAGATACAAATGCTCGGATATGTGTTTGAAGTGAGATTTGGGCTCCCAGCTGTTTCTGAGCTTTTTTTAAAGTTGACCCACATATTATTTCCCTGGATTCATACGATTTTTGAGTTCTCTGCTCTGTGAATGTATCAGTGTTCAATTATAATTTTCATGCTCCTTATTTCACTTTCCATAATTGTTAGGCTTCCGTAGGAGACATTATCTCTAAACGACTGGTGTCGCATAGCAATTCCATTATATGGTATTTTAATGTGCAGATTTTTAAAAACACCTTTTGCAGTTAATTTCTTGGCTCATATTGTGGTGGCTTTGGCAGTGCTGGGTTAACACTCGGACTTGATGACCTCAAAGCTCTTTTCCAGCCTCAATGATTCTGTGATTCTTCTTTATTTTACAGATTTTCCAGTAGGTAGAATCAGTGTTCACAGGCAGAATTTTCTGTTTGTAACAGAGAGGACTTTTACTCTGGCTTGAAAGAGTAATTTAATTTCATTCTTATGGAAGTTAAATGCTGTTTGCTCAGATTAAAGGATAAAGAAACACTCTTCCCATTTCAGTCCCCACATTTCTGAGTGCCTGTTTATCCCAGAGAGAAGGCGTCAGCCACCAGTTTGTACTGGGAGGCCGCGTGGGATAAATAACAAATCCTCTAATTAAGAGCCAACAGATCTTAATTCACTTACGTTAGTCCTCCAGCTGGGCTCAGCCTTCCTCTCCTGTCATGGCATGAGCATCCTTTATTGAATGGCACCCTGAGGTAGGAAAACCCAGCCCTCCTGAGAGGCTGCAGCCCTGTGCAAGCGTTTGAAGTTGTTATTTTAAGAGCTTATTTTAGCCACTCCTGAGCTGAGCATTGCGAATATATAGAGCAGCATTTAGGGAAAGTGTTCATGTGGTGGTGGCTTCCTTTACCATGAGCTGCAGCTCTGCCAGCCGAGCTGAGCTGTGCCATTTAAGGAACATTGAAGCTTTGAGTGAAGTTTAAACTTAGAAACTTTGCTGGAGTGCACCGGATGCTGGGGGAAACCAGAACACACTTTTTGGATTGTCAGACCAAAGGCAGGAGGGTTCCCACAGAGCCCTCCTCCTTGTGGAGCTGCTGTTTCATATTTAGATTTTGTTTTTTAATACCCAAAGAGCTTTTAGTTGGGTTCTGACCGTGGTGCCCTGGAAATTGGGCTACATTAAAGCAGGGTTTTTTTGTTTACTTAAAAGTGCTAACAGACTTGGACAGTCCTGCAGCATTTTTCAGGACTTATATCATTCTAAAATAGATTGGATTCAAAACAAATTTGATAAGAAAGTGATTCTCACTTAATGTGTTTGCATCTATCCCAAAGGAGGAGCTGAGCCTGGCGGGTGTGCCAAGGGACACTCTGGATTTGATATGAAACATCAAGGAGTTTATTTTAATCGCTGGAAGATCCAAGAGAACACAAGGAGTTAAATGAAGTAGTTGGAAGACAGGAGATAAAATGCAGGAGAAGTTGGGAGCCTGATCCTCAGTAAGTAAATGCCAGTTCCACTGAGGATATATCAGATGCTTCCAGTTTCGTATTTTGGGTGGTTTGAGGTTTTTTGAATCCCCAGACAGAGAGCCAGGGATGTCTTCCCAAACTGTGCCAAAAGATGAGGGTGATCCATTGAGTCATGGAAGTTTTGTGCACATTTGCTCATTGCAGCAGTATTCCAACACCTCTAAAAATACATATTAGCATCAAACCCTGAGCCACAATTCTTTTTCACTTCATTTAACATAGGATCACGGTACTTTTAACTCTAGTTTAGCCTTCTCTGCTTCTCGGTCCGCTGCCACAAAGAGCTGACAAACCCACGAATAATTACATAATAACTCCAGTTGTGGAAACACAGTTGATTTGGAGAAGACAAACAATGTGTCCTTTTGCTTACATCACCAAAGAATGTGAGTTTCTGGTTTGCCTTACTCCTGCAAAAAATCCACAGAGCAAAAAGAGAGGAATTATCTTAAAGGAGCAGAATTATCTTCTGGTTAAGGCATAATTAATAATGTGTACATAACTAATAGTGTGTACATAATTAATAATGTGTACAATTCCCTATTGCAGGGCCAGTCTGTCCTAAATTGCACTGATATGAACAGTAAAGAACAGAATTTTATTCTGAGAATGCAGGTAACTGGTGGTGATACCCAAATGAGCAGAAAAATAACTTTCCTGGGTCAAAACCTGTTGGTTTTACCTGCACAGGTATCTGAAATCTCTGAGTGGTTGCTGCTGTACAGTTTGAATATGCAACAACTGTGTGAAGATCTGTTGCTCCCTCTGTTTTAAAGGTCTAACCAAGAGTCTTCTGAAGTCATCCAAAAGCTTTTTGCGGGTGAGAGGAGCTGCAGATTCAGTTGCAAACTCCAGGAAAGTGCTGATGGATTTATTCCCCTGAGCAAACCCCTGGCACTGAGCGCTGACACCAAAGCCTCAGCCTGTTTGCAGTGCCTTGACCATGGGTTTGTAAGGCCATTCCCAGCTAGTAATTGGTGACTGGATGTGGTCAGGGCAGGCAGATAAACACTTGGAGGAAGGGGGTGAATCACTGAGTAAATATCCTATCGATGCTGTAGGAGCTGCTGTTACTCACAGCACCTTTGGGGGGGATGTGACGTAGTTGTTTTGAGGAAAGTGTTACTTGAAAGAAGAATTGAGGTTAAATGTGTTCCAAATCTGCAGCTCCACACCTTCCTCATGCATGTCTTGTCTCCTTCAGACCAGTCACCAGTTTAACATCCCCCTTTCTTGCTACATATCCCCTTGGAACTGGAACTTGGAACTTGGAACCATTCTGAGGTCACAGCAGAGAAGTTTCCATTCTGTAAATGCCAGAGGAGCTACATCATTAAAAGCCCCCAAAGCAGATGGTCTGGGTTAAAGCAAAAAGGCATTTTTGCCAGTGGAACAGCATTATAGTGATTAGTGCAGCCTGTTGGCAGTTTCTGTCAGCAATTTTTGCAACCATGTAATATATAAAAGGATAAAAATACCATTTACTGTGATTTGCTCACCACAAAAAGAGGCCAGGGTGATACAGTACCAAAACCAGGAAGAAAAGCCCTGCAAGTAGTTTTCTGGCCTCTCTTTTGCACGTTTCCAGGATCTTGGTGGATACAGTAAGTCTGCTTGAAGAGTCTTACCCTCCTCAGGGGTGCTGGGGCACCCCATTAGCCAGCACCCCATTAGCCAGCAGTCCCTGGGCAGCCTGGGCCATCCTGAATTATGAGGATATCTAAGGTCCTTTCCAACCCAAGCCATTCCATGATTCCATGATCCTTCAGCTGATGGATCCATCAGCCTTGTTGGGAGCAAAGAGGAACTGCAGCAGAGTGCTGGGTGCCAACTTTTGTGTGCATTCAGGTAAAGAGTTTATTCATTCGTGCTTACAGTGTTGAGACTTAACCACTAAAAAAGGTCTAATTAGCAGACAATTTAGATGTTTTATCACCCGTTAAAAGATAAAATGCATGGAGTGATACATGATTTGTATATATATATGTGCTGGAATGAATTCTCCAACTCCCTAGTGTTTATTTTATTTGTAAGGAAAAATCTTTGTTCAGAAGAAAGAAAAATCAGCATTTATTTCAGTGTGGTCGAAATAAATTCCCTTTATGTTCTGTGTTCACCTAATTCACTATTTCCAGTCTTTAGCTCCAAAATGCTTCCAAATGCCCCAGCAAAGTCCTCAGAAAAGCTGGAATGTTTTGAAATCATGAAACGCATTTTTGAAGACAAAACCCTCATTTCTGAGCTTTGAACTCCATGAAATTTGCCATGATTTGTAAAATATCCCTACCTTGAGTTGTAGTGTGAAGTTTCAGAAAAAAAAAATTAATATTTACCACCAATACATAGAAAATCACAGACAAGATGCTGCAGTGATACCATAAAATCCTTCTCCAGTTCCTCCTTTCCTGATCCACTTGGCATGAAATGTTTTCTTGACTTCTACTTACTATTCTCATAAAAACCACAGGGGGTTCTTCTCACTGCTACTTGTTTTGTCCAAGATCCAGTAATTGGTACCATGTGAATTCACATTTTGCAGTGACAGAAGTGAGGTTCCAAAAATCACTTCAGCATCTCAGCCTCTGCAAACATCAAGGCTACAACCCTGCAGTGTCTAAGAATCCATGGATTTACACATCAAGTAGCTTATTTTACTCCTGCTGGTCACCCCTATGTGAATATTTACAGCTCAAATGGAATCATGATTAAAATTAACAGTTGTTAGAATTTTGTGAAAATTCTGTTGCCTCTTCATGCTGGAATTGTCTGATCCTTGATCCTAAATATGTTACCAACAACTAAAATTATTATTAATATTGCATGTACTCCCTTGCAATATTGATAATAATTTTAGTTATTGGTAACATATTTAGCTACATTTGGTGCACCAAAAATTATGTCTGTGGTATGAAACAGTGAACAATTAATGATGCCAGAAAAAGAGTGAAAAATTGAAATCAGAGTCACAGCACCCTGTGAAGTGCTAAGGTACATTTTAAAGGATTGGTGGGAGGGTTTGAATTCTCCAGCCCCCCGTGGGTTACCTCTCCTCTCCAGGGTACTTGGATCATCTTCCCTCTGCTAGCCTTGGTTTAATTGAGCTGTGAGGGAGAAACATTTGCTCAAGGACTGCAGGCGCCAGCGCTGCAGGGAGCCCTTCAGCTGGGCTGGGAGGGAGGCTCGGGATTTTTCAAACCCCTTCAGTACAGCCCTGGATAAAACCTCCTCAGAAACTGGAACTCCTAAGGCACTGGAGAGATCTTTTGATTCAAAATCTCTTTGAGCTGGGCTCACATATTGCAGCTCTCATATTGCAGCTCTCAGCCTCGTTGGTGCGTAAGAGGCCATCGAATTTCCCCCAGTTTGTCTGACTGGACCACAGTGTGTCTGCTGTGAATTTTTCAGGGCAAAATTCAGAACTGTCTCCTATTTATAATTGGTCAAATAATCCAGACATCAGTTGCTGTTTTCTTTCTGCTTATTACATTTATACCTATAACTGTAATTTGTAAATATTCTCAGAGTTACCATACTAGATTTCAGCATGAACATCTTCACAGAATCATGGAATAGAATTCTGGAATGGTTTGGGTTGGAAGGAAACTTAAAGCTCATCCAGTTCCATGGGCAGGGACACTTTCCATAGACCAGGTTGCTCCAAACCCCATCCAACCTGGCCTTGAATAATCATGTAATTCCCTTAATAATTAGACTTAGAATTTCCATGCACATTTTCAAGTAGTTCTGAGATATCTGGTTAATCAGTCAGATCCCTGAGTGACTTTCCTAGTCTGGGATGAGTTTCTGGGAGGTTTAACATCTCCAGAGCCTCCCCATTGCTCCTCCTACATTTGCTGTAATTTTTAAAAGCACATTGTAATTTGATGTTTAGTTATTGTCCAGCCTGGAAAGGAGGGAGCAAGGAAGGAGGGTTTGGGGTGGCTGGAGCAGCCACAGGGCTTCATTCCCTGGCACTTCCCTGTTCCCCCAGAGCCCATCTGTGGGACAAGGAGAGCAGTCCCATCTGTGGGACAGAGGGAGTGGCTCTGTGCCCCGACCCATGGCCTCACCTCCTTGCTCTCTGTATCACTTGTCCCCAGGAGCTCAAGGAATCAGCAGCTCTCCCCAGCGGAGCTCCGAATGCCAGCCCAGCTCATTGAGGCGTAGCGGGACCGCCGGGGATTAATCCGAGCGGGAGTGCTGCGAATTCCTGCCTGCTCTTTCTTCCCCGGGCGCGGCTGCTGTTGGGGACACTGCCCGAGGGGAGCAGGGCTGGCAGCTCCCAGGACATGGATTGGCCTCACTGGCTCGCTCAGGTGCTGCTCCCTCTGTCCAGCCAAGCTCAGTATACCTCACTTCTCCAGCTTTTGTTTTATTTTTTGGAGTTACCAAATTCAGGGAGGCAAAATGAGAATGGAGATATTTTGGAATATACGGAGGTATTTAGGTCTCAGCATCACAGAGAGCAGGGCTGGGACAATTCACTGACAGCCCATTCACCACTGGCGACACTGAATAGTTCTGCACAGTGTCTACTACAATTCATTAAATCTTTAACTCAACACTAATTTTGAACACAAACCTCTCATTTATACCATACTTGGTGTGTGCAAAAGAAATACGAATAGGGAAATTGATTTATTTACAAACATTTTTAAAGCTTGTGATACTTCGTTCTGAAGGCTTCATCTTCTGGGTCTTATCAATACCTCTCTTAGTCAACAGGAAGAAGGTAAATTAATTTTTACAGTGGATATTCATCATCTTTAAAACAGAACTGTCATTGAAACAGACCCCTGCCAAGATAGGTACATTAAATGTATTTGAGATTCAGGAAACATTCACAAGGAAAGAGATCTAATAAGCCCAAAGAGGTCTGTTAGACAAGGAGAAATCAGAGCTCTCCTGGACCATTTGCACCCTCAGCTGAGTTTCTGAGGTTGTTTTAACTTGCTGGTCCCTCCCTGAGTCTGAAAGCCTGTTCAGTTTTAATTCACCTGGTGCCAGTTCAAATTTGGAACGAGGTGGGAGGCTCAGGGTGAAGTTACAGAGATGGAGCAATCTGATCTGATAGATCCTTACTGAGGGAGGAACTGCTCCTCCTCCTCCATGCGTTCCTGAAGTTTATCATGTGTTCTGATGCTTGTTGGGCCCCTCCAGCTGCAAACCAAGCAGAAAACACAGTTTTTATCTGGCACAGCTGAGAGCTCCTTGGCAGATAGGGAATTTTATCAGCTCACCGAAAAGTTTAATGAGTGCTATCCTCGGAATAAGAGGGTGGAAGCAGAACCAAGTGTAGCCCCAGGCACAGGAGCCTGCAGGGCCTTCCAGATACCTCTGCTCCTGGAACAAGGAATTCAGGGCAGGCACCAATCCCTTCTGTGAGCCTTCCTGGACTGAGAAAGCTCCTGGTACAATTGGTATTCTCCAGGGGTGGTTCCCACCCAGTGCAAAACCCAGCTGGTTTTGATTGCAAACGAGAAAAAAATATCCTATTGATTGCAGGATATTTTGTTTGTGCTCCTCAATCCCTCTGCCCTCAGGGAAGGGAGCTGAGCACACCAGAGCTGGGACATCCATGTGGCCTCAGGCATCAAACAATGCTGAGCAGGGAAAATGCTCTCAGCTGCCACAACCTTTACAGAAAAAGAGGAGGGAAAAAAAGCTCAGTACGTGTTGCCTGTTGAACAAAGCAGGGATCCATGAGAGATCCCCAAACCCTTCCAAAACAGCCCCCACGAGTGCCAGGGGCTGAGAGGGGTGATGGGACAGCCCCTGACTGCAGCCTGCCTGAGCAACCAAACCAACCTGCTCTGCATCTTTTCCACCATTTCTTATCAAAACACTGCCCTGATACAGGGAGGCTCTTACAAAACATCATAAAGCCTGCTGCTGCCAAGGAATGATTGCTGCTAGCATTTATTTTTCCACAATTATTTTCAGGGTTGTCCTTTCGAGGCAGACCAGATCAAGGAGTGGTGCGTGCAGTACCTCATCCCAGGATAAATCCAGGGAGGCTCTATGACTCAGGAATGACTCACTGCTCCTCCTCTGTTCCTTCCAGACTCTTGGGGGTGTGCTAATTTATTGTCAGTCTGTATCTGCAGTCAATTATTCCCCCCAGCTCAGCTGTCCTGTGCAGAAGGGATTCAGGCACGTTCTGCTCATTCCTCACCTCTCCAGAAGGATAAACAGGTGAACAGACAGTCTCACCTTCACTCTGGCATCCGGAGAAATGGGGGAGGTGTTTTTCCTTCCTTGAATAACACGTCCAGGTTCGTTATTTGGAACTAGACTGTTCCTACCAAACCCCCCAAATCCCAATTACTAAACTAAGATTGACCTTTCAGAGAGTTATTTCGAAAAACTTGGATAAAATGAGGTGGTATGACTCAAACAACAAGAGGAAAGTGTCTGCATCACAGCTAAGGCACACAAATTGCTTTCCCTGTCAGAATCAAGCATTCAGAATAAAAAAACACAAAACAAGAATGATTAATCTTTCTTTTTCTCTTAACCAAGACAGATTGAAGCATCCCAGTGGAGCTGCAGGGGAAGTGTTTGAACAATGCCTGCTTAGTCTCCAGCAAGTCTTCGCTGGTAGGAATACAAGAAAAGAAAAAATAACTCAAATAAGAGATTTTTATGTGTGCACATATATGATACATGAGAATCACAGAAGCATGAAAAATACTGAATAGCAAATAGGCCTGTTTGGCTCTTCCCAGCTAAATTTTGGGAGCCTGAGGATACGGCAGATACATCAGAAATGCATAAAAAAGGATTTTTCCTGTGGCAATGATGATTTAAAAATCTCTTCCCCCATGCCATTCATCTCACCCCCATCTCACTTTTCCACCTCCCTCCTCCCAGGTTGTGTTTCATGAGACGTTTTTCAGAGGCAGCAGTGGCTTAAGGCTCAGAACCTTTACCACTTCCAACTGCTTATTCCCAGCCTTGTGTTATCCTGGCACAAGGGCCTGTGTGATAAATGCTTGTTCTGCACAGACTGGGGTTGACATGGCCCTGAACTGGCCTTGCAAATCAAAGAGAGATTGAAAACAAAGGTGCAGAACGGCAAAATAGCAATGAAATATAATTTTGGAAATAGATACCTTAAAATGTGAACAAATCCCCAAATCCCAGATTCATAGGATTGCAGAATCCTGGAATGGTTTGGGCTGGATGGGACCTTAATGATCTTGTCGCACCCCTCTACCAACACCTCTCATTAAATGTTCTAACCAGCCAAACACTCTGAGGCAGTAATAAGCTCTCAGAAACTACAACTTGCCATTATTTTATATTCAAATAATTTTATTAAGCACAGTGTGGGAAACTTGGCTGTTTTCCAAAATATCTGCATCCAAAATGAGTGCCTACACCTATAAAAATAGCAGTTCCAGACAGACTCCAGATCAGAGTGTTATTCACAACATCAGACTTGTGATCAATAGCTGGGAGAGTGTTGCCAGAAATAGTCCTGCGCTGGGAAACACTTCCTGCTGCCTCAGAACAGGTTGTGCTCCTGTCCTTGCAGTTTCTCCTGGATTTTATCTCCAAGTGCACAGAGAAGAAGCAGAGCTGCCTGACTCTTGTGTAGCTGTGCTGTGGATCAGGCCAGAACACCAAAACACCAACACCCAGCACACCCCTCTGCATTCCTAACGGGGATGAATTCCTCATCCCTTTCCCCCCCGCTTGTACAAGAATTCACACAGCCTCTTGATGAACCGGATGGGAAATCAATCCAGCTGGAAAAGCAAAAATCCACATCCCCATTCCAACAAAAAAAAAAGTCTCTCCCAGCCAGATTGCTCCTCAGTCTGTGCTATGTGGAGACAGGACAAAATGCTGTCTGAGTTCTGCCTGAGGCAACCCAGCCCGAGAATGCGAGACAGTCTGAGGCTCCACCTGGAAACAATTTTCCCTCCATCCCTTTTCCCCTCTCTCTTTCCCTGCAGCGTGCCTTGGTTTCCCTGTACAGCACCACAAACAGCTTCACAAGCACGGAGCAAGGATCACTCCTGTGCCCAGGGCTGGGGAGAGCTGGGGCTGCTGCCAAGGAAAAGTCTTTTGAACTGGGGCCAGCTAATCAGGTAAATGCTTTCAGTCTGCCCAGGCCAAGCCGTGTCCTTTGCTGTTCTCCAAATATTTATGTCTTTGTGAAACACATAAACACTTCAGCAGTGCTCTCTTATTCCCAGCATTTCGTGTGAAGTTGTTGTTTCCATGCTCCTAAACCCCCTTCAATATGACTAATCCACACTGGGGGAGTTCCTGACTTGCTTCACCACAGTCACGGAGCCCCAGAATCCAATCCAGAAATCCAAATCCCCATAATCCAACCCCCAGATCCACATCCAGGCAGGGAAGGGATGAGAAGTGGTGATGACAGAAACCTCTGCACTATTGTGTATTCCATACCTGCAGCTGAAGTTCCTTTTTCCTCCATTTCCTTCCTTTTTTCCCTCCTTCTTCCTTCAAAAAGTGTTTGCCTCTGAAATTTCCAAAAGGAGCACAAATGCAGGAGAATTTTGGGAAGTTCATGTAAATCAGCTGGTGAATGTAAATTTAGTCATTCACTTAATGTAAATTCAACTGGTAAATAGCAGCTTGGTGTTTCCTCTACTGCTTCCTCAGAATTTACACACTTAGTAAATCTTACCTTAAAATTCTGAGCTCCCCATTGATCTAGACCAGCAAACACACAAGAATCTTCCAAGTTAGGATGAGTAATTGAGGAGCTGAATTATTCAGCATTGTGTGGTCTGTGGCAGCCTGGAGATAAAATTCCGAAGTCTCTGTTACTTCATTTACTTTCTGCAAAAAGCCTTCCCTTGGTAATTTTAGAGCTCGGAGCATGGCAGCACATAGCAAGTTCCAGCTAAACAGCACACTCCCCAAAAGTTTGCTGCTTCCTTAATGCTCATGAATATTTCAGAAGCTGTGCTGAGAGGTTTCGGTGCATTCCAGGACAATGATTCCAGGTTTCTCTTTTGCCTAAAGAGGAAATGCTGCTTAACTCTGCCACACTCTGCATTGTCCTTTTAACCGGGGTTTATTGCTATTACAGAATCAGATCCCCTGAAAATAGATGAATATAATAATTGACATGAGACAGGCACAACTTTTGGCTGTTGTGAGAGTAGAGTTCTTTGTAGAAATCCATTATTTCCCTTAAACCATGAGCAGTGCTGGAGTTAAAGAACAGAGTTTGCTTTTTTTCACACTTTCAGCTCCTTGTTTTCTATTGCTTGAATTGGTAAAAACACTTGGATAAAAATTGGAAGTGATAGCAGCACACAAGTTGAGCAAATCAGTCTGAAAATATATTGGAAGAAAATACAGTGATTTGCATCAGCAATTGGGGAAATATTAGCTCAATTGTGGTACAAGTTAATTTAAATATTTAAATGTATTGCTTCATTTGTTATCTTCTTTTGCTTATATTGACACATTTTTAATATACCATAATTTTTTTCGAAAATAATAGTGTGTTTTACAAATACATTGGCAGATCTGTGTTCAGAGAAAGCTGAATGAGCACTTCAATAACATAAAAAATCCACATCAGAGTTTACAACACATGCTTACCCTGACTGCTTTGCCTTTAAAGAAATTCCTGACAGCAAATCAAGGAAATTATTCAAATTTTAAAACCCAGAATGTGAGAGAAGCCAATAATAAAAACTATCTGGGTCATTTCCTCCTGCAGTCAGAGCAGAGAACTCACAGAACGCTGAGCTCTGGTGAATCCCTCCTTGGGAGTGTGACAGGAAGTGACCTTATAGCTGCTCTGGGTGGGTTTGCACCAAAAACATGGAATTGTTCAGCTTGGGAAAAAACCCTAAAGAGGGAGCTGGGAGGTGCGGAGCTGGCAGTGGGGCTGAGGGCTCACCAGTCACCCAAACTGCTGGGTAAGAACAGGAATCCCTGCCTGGACACCACTGACTATTCCCCCCTAAATGGGCCCTCTGCCTGTTTCACACTCAGTAAAATGAGCATGGCAAGATCCTCAAATGCAGAGTCCTTTCACCACTGGTGTCACAGCTCAGTGAAATGATGCTGGAACAGTCAGAGACAGCAATTTACTGCTCCAGCTCCAGGGCACTTCCCTGCCCAGGGACACTGAGCTGCAGGAATTCCTAATTACAGGTGGATTTATCTGTGCCAGCTGCTCTCTGCTGCCTGGGATCACCCCCTCGAGGTTTGGGGTCTGCCACCTGGCCAGCTCCAGGCACAGCCCAGCACCTGATGGAGTCTGAAATCAGGGAATTCAGGGGCTGTGCTGGGTGGGGAATGGGGACAGGAGGAGCAGGAGATGTGTCTCCAGGGATGGAAACCTTCAAGGAGCACAGCTCGCAGCAGGAGCTGCTTTAGCCACCCCACCTCAAATCAGCTGCTCTTGGAGTACAAGTCTACATTTGGGCTCAGCTGAAAAATAAGTCTAATGAGAAAACCATTTTTCTTTCTATTTTTTTTCCTGTTTAATACGCACACTTTTATTTACGAGGACAAAAACCCTGACTTGCTAATTTTAATTCAGTCCTCAGTCTGTGGGGCAGCTTGCCTTGATTACATTGTACTAAATTACTCATCCTGGACAGATCCATCTCTTTATTTGCTCCTCCAAGAGCCAAAATATGATATTGCTTGGCAAGAGGAAAGTGTACCTAAAATGTCAAATTACAGCTCATAACTATTACGGGATAGTTTTGGCCATAGCCCTTTGCAACTGTTCCAAAACAGATTTCTCTTTCTAGGAGATCCTAAAACCTAACCCATGCTTTATGTTTGGGGTTAGGTGGCATTTTGGGCGTCTTGCTTCGGTTGAACTTGAAATTTCTAATTTCTCTGGACTTTCAAGGCTTCAGATTGCATGAACTGAAAACTCTGTGTGTACACCCAGTGCAGACACTGAGAATTGCAGTTCGTTTTTTACCAAATCCAAAATAGCCACCGACAAAATACACATTATTGTTCATAACAGAAGAATAAAATGACAAAGCAGGTTCACATCAGTCACCTTTTCATCTGAAAACAGCACTGGAATTTGATTAAATTTCTGCCATTAATTAACTGATATCAGCCTTCACTAAAATTGAATTAGAACCTCTTGCTTGGTGCTCTAATTCTAAACCAGGTCCCACCAGCACACTGAGTCCCCTGGAGTTCACTTATCCTGGGAATATGAAGAAATGGCTTTGTTTCAATTTTTTTTTTTTTTAAATTTAACATCTGCTAGTTGGCTCTTCAGTGCTAAATTTGGAATGGATTGGATTCCATTGTATTATTATATTATATTTAATAGAAATATAAAGGCTTAATAGAGAAATGGAATTGAGTCTTTGTATTCTGAACAGATAGGAGTGCTTGAACCATGATTTTGCTATAACAGTTTTGCAATTCAGGTTTTACGTTTGCTGATCTTTCTGTGCTAAGATAGGATGCTGGGCACCACTTTAAATATTAAAATGCCCATATCTGTGAGTAATACAACTTTGCTCGCTTTGAGGAGGTCACATTCCAGGGAAAGGCAGATTCCAGCCCAGATGGATGCCTGAAGCCATCCTGACATTCCATATGCCTGCTGGGAGACCTGGCTGTTTATAAATGGATTTTGTGGAGGTGAGAGGGACTCATGGGTGGAGGGGGAAGTGCTAGGAGTGGTTTTGATGAGACAAAACTTATGGGCCTCCAGATGATTGCTCAATCAAACGGAAGGATTCAAGCAGAGCTGCTCTCCCTGCCAGATGATCATTATGTTATGGAGGAGGTTTGGATGGGAGAACTTGGGAATTTAGCGATAGAGTAATGATGAATCCTCCCTAGACTTAGATATCCCATTGCAGGAACTCTGCCTGTTTGTTGATGATTGAAAAAGACATCTTGGCAGACACAAATCAAAGACATCCACAGCTTTGGAGGGCTTGAGCCTTTTAACCACATGGTAATTATAAAGACTATAAATAAAACTCAAAAATCCAGTTCAAACAGTGCTCAATAAATTATTTTAATGCACTGTTATTGGCCCCCTCCTTCAGGATATCACAAGTCTGCACTCTCAGCCTGACAGGCTGAAATGTGCTCTGTCAAATCAGCAGCTCAGCTCTGTCTGACAGATTGAAACCTTGATTCACTGTCTGTAGATGTGGCACTTGGGGACATGGGGCAGTGCTGGGGGAACTGCTGGACTCGATGGTCTCAGAGACTTTTTAACCTAAACCTTTCTGTGATTCCACTGAAGTTTCACCTTATGTGAGGAAAGCTTTGTCACTTGATTGACAACATATTAGGGAAAAGCCATCAGGAGAGTTATCTGGGACTGTTCTCTCCATGTTTTTCAGATGAAAATAACTCTATGCACCCACAAATTGTGGCTTTTCTTGCCCAGCTCCTCACTGAGGAAGCCTAGGACAGCTGAGTGGAGACAGTGGCTCTGAAGGACCTAAGCTGGACAGTGTCACCCACCCAGTGCTGCTCTGGTGGTCACGGCTTGGATTCAATGGCCTTGGAGGTATTTTCCAGCCTCAATTAATCTGTGATTCTCTGAAATATTAAGTCCATCTCTGAGTTCCCAGATGTAGGAACAGTGGCAAAATTCAGCTTTCCTCCTTCCTAATCAGGGATGAATGTTTGCCTTGGAAATCACTCCAAGGATTTACACTCTGGAGTGAGGCTGCTTCAGCTGGAACACTGCAGACCTGTGGATTTTCTTCCTACTCCCAGCAGCAGTAGGCATTACCAGGTGTAAATCCCTATCTGCTCACCAATCTCAATACCCGTGTGCTGGTTTTGATGTGTGAGGCACTAAATTTTACATTTGAGTGTCTTTGCAAACATGGAAAAGGCTTTTCTAACAAACAGAAAATGTTCCCCATCATCTGTGTGCTGGAAATGACATAAACCACCCTTTTCCTGTTCAGTGAGAAAATGTTCCATGTTATCAGTATTTGCAGAACAGAACTAAGAATTTAGTTTGCAGAGCACTTCAGAGCTCTGAGAAGTAACCAGGGCTTTGGAACACTTTTTAAACTGCACATTATTTACTACTAGGTGCATCTGTATGAGGTTTTAGGTGAACCCCAAAACAAACAAGAACTTGCATCAAGTAATACCAAATGCCCACCCTGAAAACAGAGCTCAAAGCCCCAAAAATTAGGAGCGTGTGGAAACCCTGCTGAGCCTTTTCTACACCTTTAGGCAGCAAAATCCCTTTGAAAATCTGGGCTTTTGGCCCAACCCTGCCAAGAGTTCCCTGTGGAAAACTCCTCCTGCCTGGGGCTGACCCTGGCACAGCTCTTGTAAAAGCTGAGCTTTCCAAACCGCCTGAAGCAGGCAGGAAAAAATCGTGTCAGAAGTGGCAAGTAGATGAGTTCCCAGATGATTGATTCAGATCCTTTCAGAGACAGGAATTCTGATTTGTGAACAGCTGCAGAGCACTGCTGGTTCCTCTGTGGTGCCAGTCTGTGTGTGGCCACTTTGGAATGTGCTCTATATGACTTTGGACACGTGTCAAAAGTCACATGTCATTAATTCCTCCAAACTTTGCAGTACTAAAGATGTAGGAAGGTTGTAGAAATGGGAAGTGCCTTATAAATGTGAAGAATTGTTTCCTGTGGTTTAGTCGTTTTACTTTTGGCAATCCAGATTTTTTATCTGATGGCAGGATTTGAGCTCTGCCTCTGATATTTTTGTCCCAGAAATAAATGGCTTGGAACAGAAGGGACATTTAAGAGAAGATTGCACTGTGTAACTTTTGTAGAGTCATTTAAGGTAGGTTGGATTTAGTGACACTCGTGGCTCCAAAGATGCTGCCCGGAGAAGCTGTGGCTACCCCTGGATCCCTGGAATTGTCCAAGGCCAGGTTGGATGGGGCTTGGAGCAGCCTGGGACAGTGGAAGGTGTCCCTGTCCATGGCAGGGGTGGCACTGAGTGGGATTTAATGTCCCTTCCACCCTAAATCATTCCAGGATTCTGTTTGGTCACCCAGGTCCCTGCACTGGGATAAGCAGGACCTCAAAGAGTGGCTGGAACTCTCCTTGTCAGCAGTGCTTACAGACTGGGAGGGAACAAACACAATTCCTAAGCTTGTTTCATTCCCAGCAGAGAAAAGAGCAAAAATCATCACTCAGAATCAACACTGTGTCAGACAGACATCTGAAAAATTATTATTAGATATTTCAAAATAAGCCTTTTAAATTTTTTAATAGCAATTGTTCCATGTGGGATTTTTTTTTAAATTTAGATATAAAGTATTTGGCATTTTAAGTTTTTAATTGTGTTGGCAAAAACCACTAAGAGGCTTTGATTTTTGGAAGCAAATCCATGTGACTGATCTGAGTGGGATCATAATGGCTACAAGGACCCATCCATTAAGAGCTATTTTTAGCAATGAAGTCAGAACTGGAATGTGAAAGTAAAGCTAAGACTAAACTAAAAAAAATGTTAAACTTGCAATAATCTTAAACGTTAAACTGTTCTGCAGTTACAAAATAGCTAAAGTTGTTCCTGATGCCTATATCCCAATTTATATAATCCCAAGTCTTATTATTCCTAAACATCTACCAACAAAACTCTGAGTATGGACAGTTCTTGTTCTTCTACATTGAATGGTCAAGGTGTGCTGGAGTCTTTCCCAACTTCTCTTCCTGTTACTCTTTGCTTTATTATTGGTTTGTGCTTCTACGTCTTTGACGTGCCTTTCATTTGCTCCTGTCTGTATTTTTATTATCACTTGTCTCCTTTCATGGCTTATTTGTCCTCAAATGTTTTTTGCAACTCCCTGTCTCATTTCAGTTGTACAGGATGATGTTCTCCATCGATCATTCCTTGTGTGAGCATGGATCTTTGTGGTACCCAGCAAATAAAAACCAGAGATAGAATTCCAGGCTGGTTTGGATTGGAGGGACCTCAAAGCTCATCCATTCCCAAGCCCCAGTGTCCAACCTGGCCTTGGACACTTCCAGGGATCCAGGGGCAGCCCCAGCTTCTCTGGGAATTCTATTCCAGGGCCTCCCCACCCTCATTGTAAAAGTCTGCCTAAAATCTGATATAAATCTCTCCTCTTTCAGTTTAAAACCATTTCCCTTTGTCCTGCTGGCAAAGGTGATGGCAGGGGGTGATGAGCTCATCATGGGTCATGCAAAGGACTGAGCAGACAGAGCTCAGAGCAGGAGGCCAGCAGCTTCCCGAGGGTGGGATGGGTACACAGCATCCTCCTCTGGTAAATGGGGATGGATGGAGGGGAGCAAAACTGGGAACTCTGCTCGGTGTGAGGAACCGGGATAAATCAAAGTAGTGCTGAGGGAAGAACAAAGCATAGCCCAGAGCCATGGGGATGGGAGAACAGTGGGAAAAATGNCCCATCGCCGGTCCCAATGCCGATCCCGGTGCCGATGCATTGCTGATCCCGGTGCCGATGCATCGCCCATGCCATCGCCCATGCCATCGCCCGTGCCGATGCCGATGCCGGTGTCGGTGTCGGTGTCGCTCCCGGCGCTGGCGGCGGGGCCGGGCGGGGCGCGGGGAGGGAGGGGCGGCGGTCACGTGTCCCGGCCCGGTTAAAGCGGCCGCGGGCGGCGGGAGAGGCACAATCACGGCTGGGGCGGCGAGCGGGGCTAGCCCGCTGCCTGCTGCCCGCGGCCCCCGCTCCGCTCCCCTC
>VZRM01002369.1:50528-79123 GCA_013397955.1 Grantiella picta
TTTTTTGGCCCGGTTTCAGCTTGGACTTAAAGAAAGAGGGAAGTGGGAAAGCTTCAGTATGGCGACGGATCGCGCAGGGAGCCTCGCGTTTCAAAGTTGGCTTAGAAAATAATAATAATTTATTTTTTCTAAAAGGATTTTTTCCTCCCTTCTTGGCGCTGCACCTCCTCGGCCTCCGAATCGGCCGCCGGAGGAAACCTTCCCCTCTTGCTAGAATGAGAACAAAAAAAAAAAAAAANTCCCGGCGCTGGCGGCGGGGCCGGGCGGGGCGCGGGGAGGGAGGGGCGGCGGTCACGTGTCCCGGCCCGGTTAAAGCGGCCGCGGGCGGCGGGAGAGGCACAATCACGGCTGGGGCGGCGAGCGGGGCTAGCCCGCTGCCTGCTGCCCGCGGCCCCCGCTCCGCTCCCCTCNCCCTTCCACCTCCTGCTCCAGGAGGGATCCCCCGTGCCCGACCCTCTCCCAGGAGAAGCTCAAACCCGCGTGGGCTCGGCCTGGGATTGTTCCTGCCCATGGAAAACCCTCGTGGCTGCCGAGGGGGGATTTAATCCCCTTCCCCGCCACCCCTCGGCTCTGCTCTCGAACCTCGCACCGGGCACTTGAGAGCCCAGATTGTTTGTTTATCCCTGGGCATTCCCAAAGGCAGGGATCTGGGATCTGGGAAAGACCTGCAGAGGGGGCTGCCTGCAGGCTGGAAGGAGGAACATGGAGGAGAGCGAGTTTGGGGCAGTCCTGCGATTTTTTTGGAATTTTTTTTTTTTTTTTACTAGAAAGCAGCTGAGTTCTGCGCCGGCTCCTTGGAACGATGGGCGCCTGGATGTGGCTGCTTTGGCCATTTGCAGGGTGGGAACGTTTGCCTTTCCGTCCGGGAAGGACTGTCCTGCCCTGCGGGGACATCCCCCGCTCCCTGGGGCAGGATCGGCTCCTCCGGGGTCCTTCCCCTTCCTCCGGGCAGGAGTCCTGTGCAGCTCGTGGGGTTTTCGGGAAAGAGCAGGTCAACATCACTCTGAAACTTTGTTGCTCTTCGGTGGGAGGATGAAGCTGGGCAGCTCTCAGGGTGCTCTGTTTGAGAGGGATTGAAGGAATACCTCCAGCCATTCCTCAGGGAGCAGATTCTGTGTTCCTGGTTTGCTTTTGTGTACTCTCTAATTACCAGCTTCTAATAACCATAAAATTCCCCTAAATATAATTTTGCAAAACTTCAGTTTCCCTATTTCTCTTGCTTCCTCACCTCTATCACAAGGGAATTGCTGGCACATATGACTAAAACTCAGTTTTCCTGATCTTGCAGGCCTGAAACCACACGAAGTTTATCAGGATTAGCTTTTTTCCTCTCTTTTTTTTTTTTTTTCTTTAAGAGCTGGTTCAAAAGCAGGTTACTGAACCCGCTGCTGATTCCTAAGATAAAATGTCTTGGCCTGTGCTGTGCAGAGAAGCCCGACTTTATCTTAAAAGGTTTTTTCTAGCAGTTTCTTGCTGCTGAGTTTAAATAGTTACTTGTTCCAAAGGCTGGTGTGGCTCAGAAAGCCCTGTTTGTGCTGGCAGCTGGGGACAGATGTGACAAACAGATGTTTATGGTTGGCTTTACTGGGAAAAGACAAATGTTTCTGCTCAGTTTGGTAGGACTTCAGAGATGAAAAAATTTAAATGGTGTTAGTTCACTTTTCCAGCTCATTTATGCCCTGCTTTGTTGGCTGCTGCTGCTGGCCATCCACCCTGGGCCCTCCCGTCCAGGATGGATCTCTCAGGTGGGGCTGGAAAGCTGCACAGACAGGTTTGATGGGCTGGGGCCAGCAGAGACAGGGATTTGGGGCTGAGTTCAATGTCCTGCACGAGCTCAGTCACTCCATCCTGCTGGAGTAAATGCATCTTCTATCTGTGGCAGAGTCCTAGGAGGCTCCTGCCCCAAAAGTTCTTGAATTCTTGGAAATCCCCTCTTCCGATCTTCTCTCAGATCAAACTGCTCTCATCAATCACCCAAACTTGTTTTATCCTCTGCAGCATTTATCCCTTCTGATGCACTTAAGGAGTTTAGAGGCCCATCCCTGAGCCAGCAGCTCCTGGGAGCTGGAAATCCAGGGATATTTGGTGCTTGTGAAACACAAGTCCCATGTGTAAGCTAGGTGTGGTCCCCAACATCTGGCAGGGTGACACAGAGCAGGGCATTGCAGCCTGGGAAGCTGGGCAGCTCTTCCCAGGAACCTGCCTTGTTTTGGGCTCTCTGTATCCCTGGAAGCTCTGATGCAGGGGGTTTGGACTGACCCTGGGCTTGCAGCAGTGGGTTCCTGGCCCCTTTAGTTATTCCCAAGCTCGTGGTGTTTCCTGGGAGGAAATTCCTGGTGAGCAGTGGGTCGGCGGCCGGCGTTCCGAAGGGATCAGAGCTCCCAGTGCCACAGCCTGGCTGCTCCCAGGGGTGGCACCAGGTGGGGTGGGAGCAGAGGTGTCACTGACCCAGTGGCCCTGCTCTGGTTTGATCCAGCGTACCCAACAGACACCAAAATCCAGTTATTTTGGTGTGCCCAGGTCTAGACAACCCAAAATACGTACACAAGTGGGACAGGGCTGCAAAGCCAAGCCAGCCTTTCCCCTCGCAGGCACTTAGGTCATGTTTCAAAACAATGACTAAGTGCTCTATTTTAACAGATCCCTCGTGCCAGTCCAAAATACCCAAATGCAGGTACCTGATACAGCCACCACCACACGGCTGCATTTTCCTCGCCTCAGGGGGTTTCTGCCACTGCTGGTTCTCCAGCTCGTTTTGGAGCAGTCAATGTGTGATGTCCGAGTTTTAAGGCAACTTCCACATTTCCAACAGCTCTTTTATTTAGCAGCAGGAATCTTATCAGCTCTCAGGTGGGATTTGCTCAGAGTTGTCTGTTGGTAAAGCACAAATTGCACATGGATGGGAGATATTCCCGTGGCAGGAGGAAGCTCCTGTGGCAGCAACTCCCTGACAGGAGGGGCAGCCAGAGCAGGTCAGGCTCTGCTCCCAGGGAACAAGGGACAGGATGAGGGGAAATGGCCTCAAGCTGTGCCAGGGGTGTTTTAGGTTGGATATTTTGGAGAATTTCTTCATGGAAAATGTTGTCCAGCCCTGGTGCAGGCACTCCAGGGCAGTGGTGGAGTCCCCAAGCTTGGAGGGAGCTTTGCAAAGCTAGAAAGGGAGCAAACACCCCAACAGAGAATTGTTTTGAGCCATTTCTTTGTGGTGCTATAGTAATGAACTGTTGGCTGCAGAAATTGGGGCTGTCACTGCTTCAAACCCCATGGAATTCCTGGTGTCTGCTCAGTTCGTGGAAAACATCTTGTTTCAGGTCACGCTTCTGGGCTGTGAGCGATGTGTTTAGTTGGGATGCATCAGTGGGAGATAGAACACGATCCATAAAATTAGCCTAATGCAGCCTTGTCTCCACTATCCTGCTGTAAATGATGGAATGTGTGTGTTACAGGGGAATGGGATCCCCAGGAATGGTTTCTGTTATCGTTGGTGAGGAACGACGCTGAGGATAATTTACAGCCATGCCAGCATTCCCTGCCTGATCTGCCTTCTTCTGATCTGGCTGTCCTGGGATGCCACTAGGCTTGTGCAGGCTGGGAGCTGTGACAGCCTTGGGCTCAGCATGAGAACAAACCTTGCACCTCCAATCCTGGGTGCAATGTTGGGTCCCTCAGGACGAGAGAGACCCTGAGGGGCTGGAGAGTGTCCAGGGATGGGAATGGAGCTTGGGAAGGGTCTGGAGCACCAGGAGGGGCTGAGGGAGCTGGAAAGGAGCTCAGCCTGGAGCAAAGGGGATCAGGGGGACCTTGTGGCTCTGCACAGCTGCTGACAGGAGGGGACAGCCGGGGGGTCAGGCTGTGCTCCAGGGAACAGGGACGGGAGGAGAGGGAACAGCCTCAGGCTGGCCAGGGGAGGCTCAGCTTGAATATCAGGAAAATTCCTTCCTGTAAAGGTCTGTGTGTCCCTGGCACAACTGTCCAGGGCAGTGCTGGAGTCCCCAGCCCTGGAGGGGTTTAAAATCCCTGTGGATGTGGCACTTGGGGACATGGGGCAGTGGTGGCCTTGGCAGTGCTGGGGAACATTTTGATCCATTGGCCTGAAAGGGCTTTTCCAACCTAAACAACTCCATGGTTCCCACAGCTGGACCAGCTGCAGATCCGTCTGGCTGTGCTTGTTTCTGGGAATTTTGGCTGGGATGTTCCCTGGAGGTCACCACAACTGCTCCAGGCCAAGGCTGAGCTGGGACACACGTGTGTCCTCTCCTGACAGCTGCCGGGGCTGGGAGTTGTGTGTATGGGATCTGACTGGATTTATGGGATATTGATGCCTCTGGGCTGTTTTGAAAGCAAAGATTTTGATTATGAATTATCTTCCTCTGTGGGGAGCTGTTGGTGTCCCTTTCTAGTTGCCTTTACATTCTGGGATTTTTATATATATATATATATAGTATTTTCAAAAGTAAAAACCTCCCAGATCTCTGTGCAGCAACATCCCAGCTTCAAAAACTTTTCAAAAGGGAATTTTCAATGACTTATTTTATGAGTTACTTTAAAGGTCCCTTTCCAACTCAAACTTTTCCAATGATTCCAATGATGTCTTATCCCAAATCACAGATTTTCTTGGTTTAAACAAGCCTAGGGAATGCAGGAGAACTCTCTGTGGTCTAGGCAAATCCAGGAGCAGCTTCAAACACAGAGAAATGTTTTAAGTCCAGTGCCCACCCATACACTTTACAAATTTAAGTGATTGGAAAAGTGGAGGGATTCATTTAGCACGAGTCCTCCAGGCTGAGAGGGATGGATTTAAGGAGGTGCAGGTTCACTGCTCCCTTCCCTGGCTTAGGCTGGAAAAAACAGAATTGTTGTGACTGGAGGAGCTCAAACTTCCTTGTGTGTCTGGCCCGGAGAGATAATGAGTCATGTGTGGCCATGGCTGAGCAGCTCTCCACAATCCCAGCTCATTATCTAAATGTCTGATTTGGCTCCTGAGCCCCGAGTTTCCAGGATTTCATTTTCTTTCCCGGGATTTCATTACCTTCCTCGGGCTGAGCTGATCTTTTGACAGAGGAGGCGCTCAGCTTTCCAAGGTATGGACAGGAAAGAGTGTTTCAGGCTGGGGACAAAGAACATTTTTGTGTGCCTGACTTCCTTTCATCCAGGGCCTCTCCAGGAGCTGGTCGGTGCTCCGTGGCCATGAATGCCAATGGATCCTCTGTATAGCCACATTCCTGCAGTGCTGCAGCCTTGGCAGAGGCGCTGGGAGCCGAGGAGAAAGCAGACACCAAAGGTCATGTCTATTTAGTTTAGGTCTGCTCAATTCTTCTTTTCAAGAGCTGTAACTGTAGCTGAATGGGCAAAAGTGCCAGAAATGGAGAGTTCCCAGGCAGGAATGTCAGTGCTGGGGCCCGAGGACCTGGGAATCCTCTGAGCTGCGGGGTTTTCTCTTTTCACAGCTGCATCACTTGCAAACTCAGTTAAATTTGGGAGAGCTCAGGTGACAAGTTCAGTCCTCCTGCTGCTCCCCTGTTCTATTGATTTAAACATGACCTGAGCCCTTTCCCAGCAGTGGTGCTGCTGCCTCCCTGCCCTTTGTGAGGGAAATCCATTACTCAGGAAGTCTTTTCCTTAGTAAATAACATTTATGGCCTTTGAAGTCGGGCTATAACTCCCTGATAGCCTGGGAAAGCCTTTGAAGGGCTCAAGGTGTCCAGAGGGGAAGGGCCTGGGCAGGCCTATTCACATGGAGATGAAATTCCTCACATATCTGAGCACTTGGCAGTTTCCAAGGTATCTTATCTGGGAGTGTGTGACTTGGGGAGTGTCAGGCTCAGGGGAAAAGCTGCTGGATAACAACAGCTCTTCCTGCTCTTTAGGATCTGTGTTTGCAGGGATTTCATACCTTGGCTGGGCGTTGCAGGAAATGCATCTCATCCCACTGGAAAACTGACTTGGAAGAAGATCAGGCTCTCTGTGGCAATTAGTGAAGCTGCTTCATCTCATTTTATCTTTCTTTCTTAAATAAAATATTATTGCATATCTATTTCTGCATTTAGTGAGCTCTACTCCTGCTCCTCTCATTTGCATTCGTTGCTGCTGTTGAATATGGATGTGAATTATGGAGATTATTCATTCAGTTCTCCCAGCAAGTTGTGTCTCATAAGATTTCCCTGCTTTGTGACTTGCCTGGGCTGAGGGAATAATTCCTTATCTCTGTTCCCCAGGAGCCCTTTGGCTGCTTATCAGGGAGCTGGGAATCCCCTGTTCCCTCAGTTCTGAGAGCTCGGGGCATGCTGCTCCTGCAGTTCCTTGGGAACTGATTTATTGGGAAAAACCTCTGGTTTGTGCTGCTCTGAAAGAGCTGTTCTGGAAGCAAAGCTGCAAAAGTAGCCCTGGAGAACAAACCTTGAGGAAAAGCACAACCCCTGGGATATGAGAGGCACAGGAATACGTGACTGGGTGGTTGTGGAGTTACAGAATCCCAGGATGCTTTGAGTTGGAAGGGACCTTAAATCCCATTTTATTCCACCCCTGCCATGGGACACCTTCCACTGTCCCAGGCTGCTCCAAACCCCCTCCAACCTGGCCTTGGACCAGAACAGTCACAAAGTTTCTGTTCTGATCCAACAAACTTGGGTTTGATGCTTTGGACAGCTTCACTTTTATGGTCTAAACAAAAAAGACAGAAACCTGTAGCATTGAAGAAATGTCTTGGGGATGACAGAAATCAGGGTGTTCAGCTGCAGTAGGATGTTTGGAAACTCCCAGTGTAAATCAGGATGGAATTGGTGCCCCGGGGCTTTAAAGGGTTTTGGTCTGCATAAAGCTGGAACTCAAGTGTAAGAAAGAAAAGCCTTTCCCAAGGGGAGTGGGCTTCCAGTAGGCAGTGGGGTTATTTAAATATACAATTATTCTGCATATGAAAGCTGCTGCAATGTTCCAAAAAGCTTTGTGAAATAAGAACTATTAAAAAATAGTAGCTAAAATACTGTGTCACTCAAATGTATTAACTGGCGGCATGGAGGTCAGGAAAGAGCGAGACAGAAAACAAAAAAAATCATGCTGCAATAAATACATATTTATAAATCTGAGTGCATATATGCTGCTATTCGGGTTCTGGCTGTTCCAGTTGGAAAAGCGGGGTCTGTCCATGATAAATTAGCTTGTTTATTCCTACCCTGCAGTCGCTTAGGGTAATGAAGCAGAAGCCCTTTGTGTGTGCTCGCTGGGAAGTGCTGGCTGCCTCAGAAGGGGGTAATTGAGTAGAAAAGCAGAATGCTCCCGCTGCCGGGAGAAGTTAAATCCCCCCGAGGTCAGGGGGATTCAGGTTTTAATCAATGTGGACACAATGCAATTGAGAGTTTGCAAAGGGCTTGTTTATGGTGCTGGAGCAAGGGTCGGTGGTTAATGGCACTGCTGGAGGGGTTGGGATGAGAAGGTGCAGGATATGTTTCCCAGAGGTGTGGGACTCAGAGGGGATGGAAATCCTGAAACTTGTGTGCAGGAGGTATTTGAGGCTTCATCACAGGAGCTTTTTGAAGAGCTCCTGAATTTATTGGAGTAAAAATACTGAGTGATGGTGGCTCTTACCCACATCTAGGTGTAAATAATATCACCAATAAAAAGCTAAAAATTGAGCTCACTTATCTCAGCAATTTTTTTTTTAACCTAAAGATTTAAATCTAAAACCAGAAAAGCAGTGTATTCTTTTTTCTTTGAGGACTAGCTCCTGAGTGAAGCCCTCTGGATCTTCAGTTTCCTGCTGCCCTGGTGAGATCAGGCCCTGAGCACCCTGCCCTGACCTCTTGGCTGAATGGAGAGGATGAAATTCTGTGCAGGAATTGTTTCAGTCAGTGAGACATGGCTGAGGTGGCCCTGGCAGTGCATGGGAAGCCCTCGCTGGTCAGTGGTGGCCTCACTGGTGAAGGTGTCTGCCTCTCCGAGTGTTTGCTGGCTAAAACCATCCCAGGGAGCAGCAGGATCTGCTCTGCCCCTGTAATTTGGGATACTCTTGGGATTTCTGCGTTGGGCACCTCCAGAGGCCCTGCTGGAGGAGATGCAGAGGTGGAAGTTTAGGGGAAATTTAGGTGTGATATTGGGAAGGAATTCCTCGCTGTGAGGGTTTGAGGCCCTGGCACAGAGTGCCCAGAGAAGCTGTGGCTGCCCCTGGATCCCTGGCTGTGTCCAAGGGCAGGCTGGAGCAGCCTGGGACAGTGGAAGGTGTGATGAGATGAACATTAAAGTCCTTTTCAACCCAAACCAGTCTGTGATCCTGTGGCAGTGCTGGCAGCTCCAGCATCTCCTGCCCATGGCTTTGGGCAGCTGGCACTGCAGGTGTCACCCCCCTTGGCTGCTGCCAGCCCCTGGAGCCAGCACTCCTTCCTGGGGCTCCAGGCTGAGCTCCCGCAGAGCTGCTCTCCTGCCAGCCCTTCCTGCTGGAAGCCCTGCTCCTCCCTCACTCCAAGTGGTACCTGCATTCCTGCAGTCCTCAGGGCAGCGAACAGCCTGGAGCATGAGGCTGATCCCTGTATTATGGACGCAGAGCTGTTCAATTATTTACAGGCTGACTGAGATCCTGGAATCCATGGAGCTGCTGCATCCCCCAGCGCGGGGGCAGTGGGGCTGGGGCAGCCCTTGGCACCACAGCTCAGCCCAAATCCCTCGGTGAGAGCTTTGTTTTGCATAGCACTTTGTAATGCTGTTGGCTGACTTGGCTGCAGCTCCACAAAGCATTTTTTTTCCACTTGGTTCAACACTCACTTGGATTTAATGGGCCAGGAGCCAAATCAGTAATGGAAGCCAAGTGGCGACGTTTGTTTGGTGTGCGATTCCCGACGAGGAAAATGTATAGTAATTGTCTCATGCTCCTCAAAGCTGGAACTTTGGCAGAGGGGAGGCTGCAGGGAGCGTGCCAAGTGTTTAAAATCATAATCAGGCAGTGATGAAAACATGTATTTATGGCTATAATGAGTTGCATCAAAGCAAGAAACATTCGGCTTCTCTGTAGAGGGAACCATGTCTCTTAATTCAGAAATGCCTTCGAAATCACCCAGAATCTGTCAGAGTTAAAGAGCTCAGAGAGCTCAGCTGAAATGCCTGGCTTATTTCACAGCAATATTCTGGATATTCCCTTCCAGCTGCAGTTTTAGCCGTGCTTACTGGGCTCTTCCTCGAGGCACAGTGGAGGAATCAACATTTATTGTAGTGTTTTATTCACTATGGGCACATCATGAATGTTCTGTAACCCTGAACTTGCAGCTTCATTTTTGTTTGTTGAAGGCTTTGTTTTATTCTCCTTTGCTTTTTCTTTCTGCAATATTTAGGGTGGATATTTGGAAAAAGCTCTTCCCCCAGAGGGTGCTGGCACTGCCCAGGCTCCCCAGGGAATGGGCACAGCCTGAGGCTGCCAGAGCTCCAGGAGTGTTTGGACAGCACTGCCAGGGATGCACAGGGTAGGATTGTTGGGTGTCTGTGCAGGGCAGGAGTTGGATCAATGATCCCTGTGCATCCCTTCCAACTCAGGATATTCCCTGATTCTGATATCAAGAACTTGTTTGGATTTGGGGTTGCTTTAATATCTGAGTTTTGTGTGATTCCTGGGCGCAGTGTGGGTTTGGGATGCAGCAGTGCAACATATCCACCATGCCCACGTGGATTGAGATGAATGAATCCTTTCAGCTGGAAAAGCCCTCTGAGGTCAGCGAGTCCAACCATTAACCTGCTCATGCAAATCCCCTGGAGCCCACCCTTATCCCACCCTTATCCCAGCATCCCTGTGCTTTTGGAGCTGGGAGAAACTCAGTGCTGTGAACAAATGGAAAAAATGCAGTTTATAAACATTTGGCTTTTGAGTAACTTCCTCCCGCCTGGCGTTGAGTCATCTCTGGCTGCCCGTGGGAAGCAGTGTGGATGTCACCCCTGTGCCGAGGTGGCACTCTGGGGAAGGTGCTCCACAGGGTTCCTGGCTGCCATCCCAAACGGCTCCAGAGCTGCTGGGATGATCCTGCTGTGCCCAAATTACAAGGGAGCCAGGGCTGAATCATCTGGGTGTAGCAGTGAGGGGCTGGGGGCAGCCGGAGGGTGAAGCTCACTCTGGGGTTGTTTTCCTCGTTGGAATATTGGGAGTTTGTAGGGTGGTGTTATTGCTGCTGGAGTCTTTTGGGGAAGTGTGACCTGTGAGGGAAGTCCTGGATTATCTGTCAGAGTGAGGATGTGGTGACAACATGAAAATCACCTTCTGCAGAGTCTCATTTCCCATCCCACTCACTGCCCTGGAGGAAAACCTTCCTGCCCAAGGAGATGTGTGGCCTTGCGTGGTGCAAATCCCCAGGGTAAATCCTGCCCTGCCCTGCAGGACCACGAGGTTTGGGATTAGTTTATCCATCCAGGTTTCTCTGGGCACATGCTTTGCATGTGGATTTGCTTGAGTGAGCACATGAGAAGGGAAAGATTTCAGTAAATCAGGATGATTTTGTGGGACTGAGGTATCAGAGACTGAGCAAGCAGATCCCAGCTCTTCAATTAATCCTAATTTGATCCCACTACAAAGTCAGTAATACATCTGTGGATGTAATAAACTTAATTACTTGACTGTGAGATCAAAGAGCTGTGAAGGAGCAGCACTGGGTGCATTTGTTTTAAATTGCCTTCAAAGAGGCGAGCGGGTAGCTGCGAGTTTTGGTGGGGAAACCACTGTATCAGATGTCTGAAGATGCTACAAATGTGGTTCTCTCGCATTCCCAGCTCCCAGCCCCACGACAGCTGTTCCCTACATGTCAGTGAAGTGCATTGACGTGAGGAAGAACCACCACAAAACCAAGTGGCTGATGCCCTGGGGACCCAACCACTGCAAGAAGCTCAAGGACTTCGACGAGGCTGTGAGCCGGCAGATCGAGGCCAACGACATCGTGTTCGCCGTGCACATCCCACTGCCCAGCAAGGAGATGAGCCCCTGGTTCCAGTTCATGCTCTTCATCATGCAGCTGGACATTGCCTTCAAGATGGACAACGACCTCAGTAAGTGACCAGCACCAGGGAGGTGCCATTTCCCAGTCTCATTTCTCACTGAGTCTTATTTCCCAGTGTGTCTCCCCAAATGGGGTTTTTATCTTGTGCTGTGTGTTGTGCTGGTGCTGCAGCATGTTCTGAATGTGGGAACTGGTGATCCTGGAATGAGTTGGGTTGGGAGGGACCTTAAGCCCATCCTGTTCCACACCTTCCACTGTCCCAGGCTGCTCCAAGCCCCAGTGTCCAGCCTGGCCTTGGATGCTTCCAGGGGTTCAGGGGCAGCCACAGCTTCTGTGGACAACCTCTGCCAGGGCATCACCACCCTCCCAGGGAACAATTCCTTCCCAAGATCTAACCAAAATTTCCCCTTGTTCAGTTTGAAGTTATTATATAAATACTGAATAAATACACAAGAAAAAACTCCACAAACTCAAAAAATAATCCTACAATAAAACCTGCAAAATTATGTTGAGAGCAGCAAGGGCAGGACTGCTCTGGCCCTTCCTGGAAGAGAAGTTGTCCATGTGTTTGCATGTTTTAAAGTGTTTGGGGAAAATCCCTCTCTTAACTCTAACCTGCAGGGAATAAACAATTTGCTTTGCAGACAGGTTGAGCTGGGGTGTGTGGAGCTCCTGCCCTGGCTCCAGCCTGGCTGTGGGGCTGGCTCCGTGTTCAGGGATCCGTGGGGTGAGATCAGTTTGGGGAGTTAGTCTGGGCTAGGAGCTTTTGTAGCCAGCTTTGGGTACTTGACCCCTTCCTGCTCAGTGTGGAACTGCTTTTCAGCTATTTATCCCAGAATCTCAGACTGGTTTGGGCTGGGAAGGACCTCAGAGCTCCAGTTTCACCCCCTGACATGGGCGGGGGTAACTTCCAGTATCCCAGGTTGCTCCAAGTCCCATCCAACCTTGAGCACTGCCAGAGATGGAGCAGGGATTATTTAATGCATTATCACTAAGACAAGTTAGAAATGTGATTGTAGAAAGCTTTCAAGTGTGTTCTTATCCCTGTAATTATCTCTAAAATACAGAGAGAGCAGCTTTGTGACTCTATTAAGGCCTCACCTTCTTACACTTAGATAGATGATTGCATTAGGGAAACAGCTCTTTATTCCAAGGATTTTCAAGTTGAACCACCGTGCTGGAGTCAGGAGCTGGCCAAGCGCTTGGAGCAGGCTGCTGGAATGCTAACCCAGCTCCTGGCAGCATTTCTGCTGCAAGAGCAGAGCCTTTGCTTCAGCTTTGTGCCCTTCAGTGACTGAGTCCTGCAAAGGTGGGAATTATTTTTGAGATCTCAAAGCAGAAAAACTCATCTTGTACCATCCCCTGGGTAATAAAAAGGAAGTTTGGGGATTTTCCAACACTCTGTGCCAAGCTGAAGGCAGATGTAAATTAAGTGTAAAATCTCAGGAACTAGTAACACATTTCTTGCTTGCTAGATGGTGTTGTAACAGCTCTTAAAGAAATAAACAGAAGTCTTGTTAAGCTGAATTAATTTCATGTGTGTGTCTGTCCCCTGCTGTTAAATGAAAGGGCCTCATTGATCAGGTGATTGGGATCAGCTTCTCTAAAGGGGCAGTGGTGAGGCTGTGAAATAACCTAATTTCTTCTTTTAAAGCAACACTTCAAGTTTCTTGTCTCAGGCTCTGAGCCTTCCAAGCCTCCCCCTGCAGTGGCCAATGCCAGCAGGGGCTGCTGCCAAACCAGGGCCAATCCTGGAAGGCACTGCAGCTGCTGAAGCCTCCAGTCACTGTCCTAAAACTGTCCTGGAGCTGCCTTGGATCATCCAGGAAAGCAGCACTGCCTGGGAGCTGCACAGGCTTTGTCCTCCTGGAGAAGCTGCTGCTTAGGGCACATCCTGCTCTCCAGAAGCTCCACTGCAGGGTCCCAAGGAGCTGTGCAAGTCCTGGGCTCTGCCAGCTCCCCTTGGCCTTCAGCAGGGACAGAAGGGAAGCACAGCCCTGGTAAAGTGCCCTGGGAGAGCCTGGAAGGAGCTGAGCCTCCTGGAATACCCCATGGGATCTTCAGATCCTTCAGAGGAGCAACCAGCCCTGATCACCTTCACCTTGGGAACTCCCTCTGGACTTCCAGTGTTTTTGGAATACAGATGTTTTTGGAATAAAGATGTTTAGAAGCTGAGCTACTTCCCTGTGTTATCCTTCCCAGAAAGCTGGGAAAGACTCAGGCTGTTCCTCTGAGGAACAGGCTATTTCTGTGCTGTCCCTGTCCTTTCTTGATGCATTGTGCACTCAATTATTAAAACCCCTTCCCAGAACCAGGAAAGGAGGGGGCCAGAGCAAGGAGATGGAGTTTCTTTGCAGCTGGAAAGCAACTGTGTACAGTCAGAGGGCTGAGTGCTGCAGCCTCCTCTTCTAATTCATCCAGCCTAGGGCTTTTTGGTAGGTTTTGTAATTTTAGGAAGCTGGTGAAGCATGGAAGTGTAATGGAAATAATTCCAGCATTTCTGCTTGCCTGCCACAGGCTTCTCCCCAGCCAGCTGTGTTAGTGTGCAGCTGGCACAGAGCCCCCTCCTGAAACAACTCCACTATTTTTAGGCCATTGTAATATGAGTGAAGATATCCTGGGCAAGTATTGTCCTATAAAGTGATTCATGGAAAAGATCCTGGGCAGTAAAATGCCAGTGGGAAAAATGACACTGGTGGTGCTTGGAGCATGAGCAGGGAGTCCCTCACTGTGGGGAGATCACAGCTCTGACCTGCTTGGGAACATCCAGCCCTGCGAAGGGGAGTTCTGGAGAGAGCACAGGGCTGGGAAGCCCCCAGGAGTGTGACTTCTCCTTGATTGGGTTGGAAGGGATCATAAAACTCATCCCATTCCACCCCTGCCACGGCAGAGACACCTTCCACTGTCCCAGGCTGCTCCAAGCCCCAGTGTCCAACCTGGCCTGGGACACTGCCAGGGATCCAGGGGCACCACAGCTTCTCTGGGAATTCCATCCCAGCTCCTCCCCACCCTCCCAGGGAAGGATTTGTTCCTAATCTCCAATCTGCCCCTGCTCCCTCTCAGTTTAAAGCTGTTTAATACTGTGCAGGAAAAGGGCACCCTCCCCTCTCAAAAAATAGTCTATTCACCATCTGTTTATTGTGAATAAGGCACAAATCTTAAAATTTGGTTCTCCGTCACTGTCCTTATTTGTTCCTCAGGGACGTGGGAGTTGCTGATGGAAAGCTGGCATAGGATTATCATGGAATCATTTAGGTTGGAAAAGACCTTTAAGATTGAGTCCAACCACTAACGCTCTGCCATCACTCTTCTGTACTGAAATATATGGATATGTGGATATATCTATATTTTATGATGACAGCCTTGAAAGGTCTTTGCACAAAACTCTTTTCCAAGGGGAGGTGTCACCCCAGCGCAGAGCCTGATGGAATTCCAGAGGGAGCCTCTAATCCATTGGCCTGGATAGGCACGCAGCAGTTCATCTTCTGCCTTCTGGTTTTCATACTCGATGGCGGCAGCAGCAGCATTTGGAGTGCAAAGATGAAATACTGAAAGCTGTTTTTCTTGGATTTAATCCCAAGCATTCCAGTTGGTTTTATGGCTTCTGAAACAGAGTTCATAATTCTTTTTAGCCGGGCCAAGTTCAACCTTATGTTCCCATTTATCTGTTTTGCTGGTCTCCTAAACAGCGGATCTGAGATGGCAAATTCATGTTTCATGGAAACCCAACTCCTGGCAGCTCTGGAAAGGAACTGGATATGGCTCCGGATGGTATGGATCACGTGCACCCAAAAATGCTCAGAAAAATCCTGATGTGTCCACATCAGATGCACAACCCAGCCACCTCCGAGGGACGTATAAATAGAGCTCCAAACCACAGATCCCATCCACGTCCCTTCCCATCCGGTGGGATGAGTGTGCCACCACCACGTATTCCCAACAAAAATACAGCAGAAAGGATGGGTTCTGGAGCCATCTCCCAACACTTCTCCACAGTGGATGGTTCTGGAGCCATCTCCCAACACTTTTCCATGGTGGATGGTTCTGGAGCCATCTCCCAACACTTTTCCATGGTGGATGGTTCTGGAGCCATCTCCCAACACTTTTCCATGGTGGATGGTTCTGGAGCCATCTCCCAACACTTTTCCATGGTGGATGGTTCTGGAGCCATCTCCCAACACTTTTCCATGGTGGATGGTTCTGGAGCCATCTCCCAACACTTTTCCATGGTGGATGGTTCTGGAGCCATCTCCCAACACTTTTCCATGGTGGATGGTTCTGGAGCCATCTCCCAACACTTTTCCATGGTGGATGGTTCTGGAGCCATCTCCCAACACTTTTCCATGGTGGATGGTTCTGGAGCCATCTCCCAACACTTTTCCATGGTGGATGGTTCTGGAGCCATCTCCCAACACTTTTCCATGGTGGATGGTTCTGGAGCCATCTCCCAACACTTCTCCACAGTGGATGGTTCTGGAGCCATCTCCCAGCACCTCTCCACGGTGGATGGTTCTGGCATCTCCCAACACTTCTCCACGGTGGATGGTTCTGGCATCTCCCAACACTTCTCCATGGTGGATGGTTCTGGAGCCATCTTCCAACAGCCGTGGCTGTCAGAGTTTGGTGCCCTACAAAAGAAGGCTGGGCTGTAACATGCACATGCTCGCTTTGGAGTGTGTTCCTTGTACAGAGCCTTCCCTGGGATCTGTGCCCGGTAAACAGGAGGATTTTCCAGCTGGTGGAGCTGGTATAGACTTGCCTCAGCTTTTTGAACATGTTGATGTGCTGTTCCTTGGCAGCCTCAGCTGCAAATCCAGTGCATGAACTTGCTCAGTTGCAGCTCCTCAATGAGCCTGTTCCAGCCTGAATAAGCCTGTCCCAGCCTCATTCCCGCCTGGCAGGAGCACCTTTCCAAGCAGCTGTATCCCGGATTGTCACTGTGCACATGTCCAGGAGAGGATGAGCTGCTTGTCCCACATGGATGTGTGACCTTGCCAGCCCACAAGCTCCATGTGTGTCACTGATGTGCAAGTTGGGGCCTCTGCCGAGGCAGGGACGAGTCAGGGCAGGTGTGAGAGAGCAGGGGAGAGCTCCAAAGTGGTGTGTAGGTGAGGAAGGAAAAGCTCCAAAGTGATGTGTAGGTGAGGAAGGAAAAGCTCCAAAGTGTTCTGTAGAACAACTTAAGCTTAGCAAGAGGTATAGAAAACATCAATGTTGTGTGCAGTTGGTTCTGAGGTTTTTTTCCAGCAAGGCCAGCATAGCTCAACTTCATTTTGTTAATTATCTTCATAAAGGAACTTTGTGTAGTGTTTTTTAGTTACTCTGGGAACCTTCTGAGCCTGCTGTCTCCTTGCTGTTGCAGAGGAAAACGCAGAGATCACACTGGATGTGTCGCTGGCCTACCGCGACGACATGTTCGATGATTGGGAAGAAATAGCACATGCCATCGAGATCAGGAAGCTCAAGTGCACCTTTGGCTCTCCAAAAGTATGGAATCTGCGTGACACTGGTGGTGGGGATGAGTGGGAGTTGTCCTCTTCCTATCACAGAACCATTAAATTGCCCTTTCCATGAAAAAACTTTCCCCAATATCCAACCTAACCTTCTGCTGGTACAACTTGAGGCTGTTTTTTTTTGTCCTGTCACTTTTTACCTGGGAGAAAAGGCCAACCCCCACCTGGCTCCACCCTCCTCTCAGGCAGCTGTAGAGAGTTCATCTTGAAAGGCTCCCATTAAAGCCTGAAATGTGAACTTCATTGACCTTGTTTGAGGTCAAGCCCCATCTACTCAGTGATCCTAAACAATGGGAGGAAAAAATATCCCCCAGCCGCTGTCTGGCACAGGCTGGAATTTGCAAACAGGCTCTTGGTGCTCCCAGCGCTCCCAGTCTGAGGGCTCTTGGGTGTGCTGGGGGCTGAGGGCTGTGGTTCTGCTCCTTGTCCCTTGTGTAGACCGTGGAGTCCGAGGGTCGTCACTACGACTGTGACTTCCTGCCCTTCATGGAGATCGGCAGCGTGGCACACAAGTACTACCTCATCAACATCCGCCTGCCCGTCAACGACAGGAAGGGCATCAACGTGGGCATCGGTGAGATCAAGGACATCCGCCTCGTGGTGAGTGTCCTGGCTGGCCTCTTCCACCCGGGATGTGTGTCTGGGCTGCTGCAGCTCCTGGCCTGAGCTCTGTGTCCAGCAGGACTGTCCTCCTCCCTGGGGAATGCCCTCTTTACCTGCTGTTCTGAAGAGCTCTCCAGAGCTGACCTCTTCCCCCACCTCCGAGCTCCCTGTGTCCTCTGCTTGCCACCACAGTCTGGCTGGGATGCAGAGTCCTCCTCATGGATAGGAGCCAAGGAGGAACAGAGCAGGAGAGTCCAGAGAGAGCCTCGTCTGTCCTGGAGTTGGCTGGGCCATGCAGAGGTCAGGGAAGGCTGTCAGTGATCCTTGTTCTGCCCGCCCTTGAGGCTTGGTGAGCAGGGATGCTTTTCCCAGCTGGAGGCACTCCCACCACGGCTGCGGTGGCTGCAGACGGCGGTGGGAGGACACGTGGCTGGAGAAACACGTTAATGAGCCAATGCTCTTCCCACCAGGGGTGACTTGGCTCCATGAGTATCTCGTTACTTGTCTGGAAGTAATTCTGCCGGCTTTTTCCGTGCTGTGTCAGAATTCCCTCTCTCCCTTGCTGTGGAAGCTGTGCCTGTTGGCATTTTTTCTCAGACCTTCTGGAACCTGCCCAGGTGGCCTGGGGGCTCAGTGGGCACTGCTCCTTGCCCATTGTTGGCCAAACCATTTTTGGGATGCACTTCCACATGAGTGCCTCTCCTGACACTCCTGTGAGGAAAAGCACGGAACGATGATGTTAAACCCTTGGTTTTCCTCAGGGCATCCATCAAAACGGAGGCTTCACCAAGGTGTGGTTTGCCATGAAGACCTTCCTGACACCCAGCATTCTGATCATCATGGTGTGGTACTGGAGGCGAATCACGCTGATGACGCGAGCTCCTGTCCTGCTGGAGAAGTGAGTAGGGACCTGTGGTGGCCCAGGTGACCTTTGAGCAAGGGGACCCTGCTGAGGTGGTCATTGCACCCAGGCAGAGCCCATGGTTGAGGAGAGAGGAGTTGTCTCTTCTCCATCCCCTGCCTCCACCTAGAGCTGGAGACCTCCACAGCTTCTCTTTTCTTTCCCATTAAACCCCCAGAGAAGGAGGAGCTGCTCTGAGGAGCTCAGTCCTAGAGGGTTTGGTGGCAGGAGGTGACATTTCCCAAACCGTGCTGGATTTCCTTCTGTTGCTCTCCATGCACAGCTTTGGCTTTTTGGGCTCAGTCCTGCCCTTGCACACTGGACAGAGATGCTGTTTGTACCTTTCCAGAGTCATCTTTGCTCTGGGAATTTCCATGACGTTCATTAACATCCCCGTGGAGTGGTTTTCCATCGGCTTTGACTGGACATGGATGCTGCTCTTTGGAGACATCCGACAGGGCATCTTCTATGCCATGCTGCTCTCGTTTTGGATCATCTTCTGCGGGGAGCACATGATGGTGAGTACCACACCCATGGGAAGGTGCTTTCCAGCCCCATTTCCAGGAAAGCCTGGCAGCTCCCTTATCTGTGTTGAGCACTGGCAGTAATGCTGCGGGGACTTGCACCAGGTGAGGGGACTTGAGGCTAACTTGCTGTTCCTTTTTCTCCTCCTCCCCACCGCGTGCTCAGGACCAGAACGAGCGGAATCGGCTCTCGGGGTACTGGAAGCAGGTTGGACCCATCGCCGTGGGCTCCTTCTGCCTCTTCATCTTCGACATGTGTGAGAGGTGGGTGCAGCTCCACTCCCCAGGCTCGGCCATCCCAGAGCAGAGGTTCCTGGTCACCTCGTGCAGCAGGGAGCAGCATTTTAACCCCAGAGCTGGATGCATTCCCCATCTCCCAGAGCCAGGAGAGGCTCCTGGTGCTCCAAAGTATGCTGGCAGTGGACACATTTCCCACCTCAATTCCTCCTCACCCACATGGGAAAGCAGCACAGCTGGCTCTTCTCATGTGGAGCCTTGGGAAAAGGTTCTTCCCCCAGAGGGTGCTGGGCACTGCCCAGGCTTCCCAGGGAATGGGCACAGCCTGAGGCTGCCAGAGCTCCAGGAGGGTTTGGACAGCACTGCCAGGGATGCCCAGGGTGGGATTGTTGGGTGTCTGTGCAGGGCAGGAGTTGGATCAATGATCCCTGTGGGTCCTTCCAGCTCAGGATATTCCCTGATTCTATGATTCCCAGGCTGCAGAGTGGGCATCGGGCCCTCTGAGCCCTTTAGCCTCTAACATTTGGTGTTTTCTCTCCTCTCTGCAGGGGAGTGCAGCTCAAGAACCCTTTTTACAGCATCTGGACCACCGAGGTGGGCACGGAGCTGGCTGTATCCTTGCCCTGGTTTGTGGGAGAGGGAGGTGCTCCCTCCTGCCAGGTCCGTAGGGGATGTGGGGAAACCCCCTGCTTTTGGGTGCCCAGGGGTTGCTCAGGCACTGCAGGAGATCACTGAGGAACTGAATAAGGGAATCAACTGGATAATGTTTTCCAGGATTTCTTGTTTGTACCATTTTTGCTTAACTTCCTCTGCCCAGATGGCCTTTATTATAGTCGCAGGGATCTGCCTGTGCCTCTATTTTCTCTTCCTGTGTTTCATGGTCTTCCAAGTGTTCAGAAACATCAGTGGGAAGCAGTCGAGCCTCCCTGCCATGAGCAAAGCTCGCCGCCTTCACTATGAGGTAAGGGTCCTCCTTGGGGCACAGATTCCTTATTTTTAAAAGATATTTTGGACCTCAGAGTCTGTTCTGAGACCCCCTTTATCCACAATCTCCTCATTTCTCCTCCTCTAATATTAATTTTTGTGTTTAATGGGAAGTCTTGCTAAGACCGCCTGGTTTTTCATGGTATAAATTCAGATTTTTGGGGTTGTCATTTCCTTACGAAGGTGCTGGATGGTCAAAGCACAACACATTCCCCCTGTTATCCTCATGTTTAGCCCACAATTTTGTTTATTTTTCTGTCCTACCTGATTTGCCTGCTGCCAAACCAGAGAAGCTCACTCTCAGTGCTTAACCTGCTTCTACAGGGGTGTAAATATTTATCCCCAATGTTGTTCTGTTAGACCATGGTCACTTCTGCTTTAAGCAAGTTGTTATCACCCATCAGGAATGCACATAAAAAATTATAAAATTGGATTTGCGGGAATTTGAAGTAGATATGGAGCATTTTTCCCTGTAGCAGGAGATACGGGGTTCAGCTTGTGGTGCAGAGTTGCTGCTGCCATGCCTGAAATCCAAACATCTGGGGAGCATGGATCTGGTGTGGAAGAGTTAAATTAATAGTCCTTTGTTGTCGTGGTGTGGCAGGGTAATTACGCAGACACTGGCATTTCCACCTCAGTTCCAGAACCAGGTTAAAAAAACCCACGCACTCACCCAAAACCAAAAGCATTTGTAAGTAAAAATGTAAAACCAGCGAAAGCAGGGGTGGTGGGCAGTGGGATTCCCAGCCAAGGAGTTTGTCTCAGAATCTCCTTTCTTTGATAGCCAGCCAGGTTTTCCAGACGCTGGAATCGCTGCAGCTCCCTCCTAGCCAGGCTGGGGGTGAGGATGAGTGTGGTGAGACACCGACCTGCCCGGTGTTTGTTTTACAAGAGCCCTGAGCTGTCGGGCTGTCCCCTCCTGCAGCCTGGCTCACAGCGACGTGCCACCTCTTCCACTTAATTAACTGCTGCTCAATCAGTCACCCAGCAAATGTCATGGAAAGGCAGAGCTGTCCAGACGTGCCCACCCCGCGTGGAGCTTCCGGCAGGAGCACAGACGTGTGGGGAGCGGAGGATATGGGCTGTGCTGAGCGCGGCACAGGAGTGGGTGGAGGTTGTTTTGCTTTGGGGTTTCGTGGGTTGGACCCTTGTTTTATTTTTTATTTTTTATCCTCGTGTCTTGTCTATCCTAAAACCAAAAATGGGTTTTGTGGATTCTGTTAATGTGACCAGTGACATTTCTCTCTAAACAGGGGCTGATTTTTAGGTTCAAGTTCCTGATGCTCATCACCCTGGCTTGTGCAGCCATGACTGTCATCTTCTTCATCGTGAGCCAGGTGAGGGATGGCTCTGGGCTTCCTGGGAGAGCATCAGCTGCCGCTTCCCGGCCGCTCCCGACGCCGGCTCATTGCTGGCCAGACAGGACTGGCCTGTTCTGGGCACGTTTGATAACAAGTTGCTTTTGAAGAAGCTGTTTTCATTTATTTGAAGCTCTGCCATGCAGTTGCTGAGGCTGGAGCCGGCACAAAGGCCCTTGGCTCCCAGGGAGGGCTGGGGCTGCGCCGTGCGGAAATCAGCCAACAGGGTTTAAGTCATTTCTGAGAACTCAGTGAGGGGAAAATGTTCTGTTCACACTGAAACACTTGGGTGGCTTTGTGTGTCCACAGAGATGTGACAGCATCCAACCTTCCCTGGGCTGACTTTGCAGCCCTGCTGTGCCCAGCAGTACCTGTTTATCCTGAGCTCCGATGTCGCCTCTGTACGAATGAGCTTTTATCACTGCTTAGACCATGGAGTCACACATTGCCTTGGGTTGGAAGGGACCCTAAGGCCCATCTCATGGGCAGGGACACCTCCCATTGTCCCAGGCTGCTCCAAGCCCCAATGTCCAACCTGCCCTTGGACATTCCAGGGATCCAGGGGCAGCCACAGCTTCTCTAGGCACTCTGAGCCAGGGCCTCCCCACCCTCCCAGGGAGCAATTCCTTCCCAATATCCCATCCATCCCTGCCCTCTGGCAGTGGGAAGCCATTCCCTCTTGTCTTATGCTTCCATCCCCTGTCCAAAGTCCATCTCCAGCTCTCTTAGAGCCCCTTCCAGTGCCTGAAGGAACTCTGAGCTCTACCTGGATCCTTCTCTTCTCCAGGTGAACACCCCCAGCTCTCCCAGCCTGGCTCCATGGCAGAGGGGCTCCAGCCCTCAGAGCAGCTCCATGGCTCTTTTTAAGCTACTTTACTTTTCACCTTAGCCGTTAGGTTGTTACTTTAACAGAAAGCAACATTTCAGCCTGAGCAGTCTGTGTATCTTCAAGGAATATTAATATTGATGATATTTTCATGGATGTTGACAGCCTCAGCGTGTGGCAGGTTGGTGCTGTCAGCCTGGCCCCTCCTCAGCCAGCCATGCTCAGCACATCAACGCCCCCATTATTCACACTGGTTTTCCTGCTGTAAAAGATCTATTTTTAGCAGTTGGATGTTTTGGGATGTCGGTGGTGGCCCCAGGTAGTGCCCTTTGTGTGCCAATCTGTGCTGAGCACATGGTCGTGGCCGGGGTATCACAGAGCACAGCGGTTCCATCACATTAAATGAGACATCAAAGCTGAAGAAATCCTGAGGGAATCATTTTGTCAGGAGCATTTTTCCCCTGCTGATTGCATCTGAAGAGGAGAATCCCAGCCTGACTTCTGCCTCACTGAACCTGTTACACTCCATTTACACGGTCCTGTTGAATTGATGCTGTTCTCACTGATTTACTCCAAAGCTGTATCTTTACAGAATTTGCTCTTCCTGACGGCCTGTCTGTCTGTTTTCTGTGGGACAGGTGACAGAAGGCCACTGGAAGTGGGGGGACATCACGATCCAGGTGAACAGCGCCTTCTTCACCGGCATCTACGGGATGTGGAATCTCTACGTGTTTGCCCTTATGTTCTTGTACGCGCCATCCCACAAGAACTATGGCGAAGACCAGTCCAATGGTAACTGTCCCCAAATGACCTCAGGGCTCTCATGGGGACAAACAAAGTGGTAGATAACTTCTGTGCATTTTTTTTTTTTCCCAAGTGCCCACTCAGCACCTTGAAAATTTTGCAAATGATGGTTTGGGTTTCCAAGCAGGCATTTGATTTAATGGCTGGGTTAGACAGGTTGGACTGTTTAGCCAAGGCTGGCTGGAGCCTTCAGGATGTTTTTGGGCTTTTTAGCATTGCTCAGATGTAACTGTGTAGCTCAAAGGGAGGGATGAATGGAGAAAGATGGAGAAAACAGACCCTCCTGTCAGGAGTTGTGCAGAGCCAGCAGGTCTCCCCTGAGCCTCCTTTTCTCCAGGCTGAGCTCCTTTCCTAGCTCCCTCAGCTGTTCCTGGTGCTCCAGCCCCTTCCCCAGATCCATTCCCTTTTCTGGACACCATCTGGCCCCTCAATGTGTTTCTTGTGCTTCTATTTAAAAGACTGTAAGTAAAATAATTTATAGGAAAGTTGCTGGTCAGCGGCCGAGGCAGCTTCTGAAAGCCTGGAGGGAATAAACTGGATATTTTCTTTTGAATTGTCCCATATTTTATCGTGAGACTGCACTGATGAAATACCTTTGTTTCTCAGGTGACCTGGGGGTGAACAGCGGGGAGGAGCTGCAGCTGACCACCACCATCACCCACGTGGATGGGCCCACGGAGGTCTACAAGCTGGCTCGGAAGGAGGCTCAGGAGTGACATGGAGGTGCCTCAGCAAGGACCCGGCCTGGGGTGGGGAGCAGAGGACACACGAGTCCCTCTGGCTGGAGACTTCTCTGGCCGCATCTGCTCCTCGAGCACCCCGTCCCTGGTGCGTTCACAGAGCAGTGACAGCGAGCAGAACATTTGTAACTCTTTACTATGGTGTAGTTATTCCTGGGGGGAGGGCTGTGTATATTGTGTTACACTGGGGCACGTAAAACCCTGCTGGAAGGGCACTGAGGTTGCAAAGTCGCATCCCCACGTGAGGCCAGGGCAGAGCTGCCGTGGGGCTGGTTGGATTTTGCTGGGTGTGCTGGGGCATAAAGGTGCTGCAGGGAGCTCAGGCAGGAGCACATACTCAGTACTCTGGGTTTGCTCCTGTGTGCAACTTACACAAGGTGTTGGTTGCGGGGGGAGCCTTGCTGTAAAAACATTTAATTCCACCGCTGTAACTGTATGGACCCTTGTCTGAGTCTTCAGTGCAGCCCTGCAGCCACTGCAGCCCTGCAGCCACCCTCTGTCACTGAAGGAAGCACAGCAGGGAGAGGAGTAGGCTGTTAGTAAGGTTTTGGTAGAAGCAGCAACTGCTTTTTCAGCAGGTTTTACAGCTGTTTGTTGAATCCAGGGAATGCCCAGCCTGGGTGCTGAGCTGAGTTGCAGGAGAACAGAGCACTCCCGACCCAAGTTCTCAAGGTGCTGATCCCACAGCCAGCTCCTCCCTGTTCTCAGTCTCTGGTTTCCTGTGCTTTTGTGGCTTCCTCCATCTTCCCCTTTTGTTACGGTGCATCCCTGGGAGCTGGGCAGTCTCGCTCCGTGCACTGCCGGGCTGGAGCAGAGCTGGATTCTTCCAGGGATTATTGGACTTGAAAGAATCCGCTGGTCACGCACTAATGTGGATCTTTGCTTTCCCAGAGCAGACGCAGGCGCTAGGCTCGCTCAGCCCCGTGCTGGGAGGCTGTTGGCAGAGAAAGGGGAGTGGGAACTGATCCGGGGTGGAGGCTTGAGTCAGACACTGCTGGGACCAGTTCAGAGAACTGAATGGTGGTGAAGGGTCTGCACTGTCCAGGGCCTGGAGCATCCAGAGAGCCTCGTGAGCTGGCAGCAGGAAATGTCTGTCTTGACTGCTGGTAACACCTAACTCACCCTCCCAGATTTGGCCCTACAAGACAAGAATCTGCTGCTGCTGTGTGTTGCTGAAGGGTGAGAGGGGAAGCTCATTCCTGTCAGCCTGGGTACCATCACAATTCCAGGTACCATCACGATTCCCACCTCAGAATTTATTAATTTACTCCCACTCATTTATTAAAGCTCAACACCATGGAAAAAGAGAGCTTGGCACCACAAGATCACCTTGCATGGATTTGATTGCTGGGCAGCCCAAGCAGTGCACCATCACATGGGGCTCCTCTAGTCAGGATGTGTCACACCGGGCAGACCCCTCTGCCAAAGGGCTGCTCCCTCTGTATTAATTGGAGCTCCTACAGGATTTTCCTAAAGCAATTCTGTTTATTGCGCTCGCCTTTCTTGGCATCCCCAATTTCCCCTGCCTCTGGAGGCAAAGCAGGTCCAAGTAGTGTTCCTACTCAGTAGTTATTCCATTACAAAGTGAATTACATCAACGCACATCCCCGTAACTCCAGAACATTCCCAGCTGAATGCTCGACTTTGCAACTTTACCATCCCTTTTCCCTTGGGTTCTTACGTGATATTTATGTTGTTCCCATAGCTGTGTCCGTGGGTTCTTTTCCAGCTTAGACTATAGCATTGCGTTTTGTAAAGGCTTCCCACAAAGGGGGAGCCACAGCTTTCAAACCAAATTTTGTGTCAAACACTAACAATTGGTTTACGGGGCGCGTGTACGTGTGCGTGCGTGTGTGGGTTTTTTATTTCTTCATTCCTCAGCCCTACTCATACATCTCAGAAATAGTCCCTGGGTCTTATTAAAATATATCCTTGTTTGTTTGTTTGTTTGTTTAGGTTGAATTCAGTTTTTACAGAATGCTTTAAGCAACCTGGGAAACACGTAGTTTTGTTAATTTAAATAAAATATACAATATTGTGGATTTGCCTTTGGAATTTCTCGTCATCTCCAATCTCCTCTGGCAGTGGGAAGCCATTCTCCCTTGTGCTCTGCTTCCAGACTCTCATCCTAAGTCCCTCTCCAGCTCTCCTGGAACCCTTTTAAGCATGGGAAGAGGCTCTTAAGGTCTTCCTGGAGCCTTCTCTTCTCCAGGCTGAACAACCCCACTGTAGGGTTTTCTTTCCCGTCCTTTCTTGCCAGCCCTGGAGTTGTCACAGCTGTGACCTTTTTGTGTTGGCCACCACCCCACTGCAGTGTTGATCTGGGCATCATCCTCCATCTGCTGCCATATTTCAAGGTGCTGCTGCCCACACCTTGGAGGAAACAACCTCAAGTAGCGCCAGGGGAGGGGCAGGTTGGATATTGGGAAAATTTCTTCATGGAAAGAGTTGTCCAGCCCTGGCACAGCTGTCCAGGGCAGGGATGGAATCCCCGTCCCTGGAGAGATTTGAAAGCCACATGGATGCAGCACTTGGGGACAGGGGGCAGTGGTGGCCTTGGCAGTGCTGAGGGAATGATTGGACTCAGTGGTCTGAGAGGGCTTTTCCAATCTAAATAATTCCGTGGTTCTGTGACTTGCACTTTAAAAATACTGGAAAATTTGATGAAAACAGATTACGTTCAATATCAAGAGCCTGAAGTCTCCTGCGGGAGGTGCTGCCCGGGTACAATGGCACCTGAGAGGGGATGCAGGGGTGAGCTGTAGGCAGAGCCCGCGGCTCCATTCCGAGCAGCCTGGGCCAGCTCCAGCCGGGCCAGCGGCAGTGCAGCTCTTTGGGACCTCGTGAGCGTCTGAAGAGCGAATAAATGAGATTTCAGCGCCTGTAGAACCGCCAGCCCCTCCCACACGCGCCTTTCCCGAGCGCATCCTGCCCTGGCAGGGCTCTGCTGCCATCTGCTGCCACCAGAACCCGGCTCCCGGCTGGACTGAACACAAACCAGCCATCCCTCGTCAATAAAATGTGGGGAATTTGCTGATGGGTACAAGTTCCCATTGCCTGCAAGCTGCTGCTCGGGGTCCGGGCTGTCCCTGGACATTTGTGTGTCCCTGTCGCTGTGCAGGGACACAGCGAGAACAGGCAGGAATGGGAAAAGCCACCTGAGACCGTCAGCACTGGCTGGGGAGAGGGGCGTGCTGGAGTTTTTTCCTTGTCCTCTTTAAACCCACTTCCAGCAGCCCCCAAACAATTGTTATGTTGTGGGACACTGAAACACGTCCCCTCTCCCACCCCAAATCCTGTAGCCCAAGGCTGTTTTCCGGGATTTTGTTAGTACGACAGTGGAGGATTGGCTGTTTTGCTGGGGACAGAATGGCAGGAGATGAGCTCCAGTTCTGGTCATGACTGTCACCTGCTCTCGATGACAGGACAGCATCAGTGCACTTTGATTGGGGTAAAATAAGCAATAAGCAGCAACAGATTTTTTTTTGGAAGGTTTTGATCTATGGTGGGCACATGGATGTGTCACGGGTCTGCTTCCCACTTAGCACCTGACACCACACTGTGCAAGAGCTCTTACAAGTTCTTCCCTCGTCATAGCCTATTACAGGAAATCAATCCCAGCTTCAGGCATCAGATTTGGAGGTTTAAATAAAATACCTCTTAGAAAGAACGATGGAAGGCTTGGAAAATATCTGAAAATGAGATAAGTGCCTTTGAGCAACAGTGGCTAGCACAGAGAGTGAATTAGCAACTCATTCCTAGTCAGCATTTCACTGTGGCTAATAAATACCTCATAAACACAAAAAATGATGGTTTAGAAATACCCCATAAACGCCAGAAATGACAGTTTGTGAATCTGCTTTAAAAATTCCCATTAAGAATAGGATTTAGGAAAAGTGAATGGTGTGCAGATTATAAGCAAGTCATCCTGCTTGGAGAGACAGGAACTGTACAAGCAGATGTAAGATGCTCACGAGTTTTTTCCAGCAAAGGGAAGGTGAGGGGTAACCCCTGATCCCATGTTGACCCCACTAATATTGCTTAGTGGACTTTCAGAGTTCTACTTTATTCCCCTATTTTCATTATTATCATTATTAATTCAGATAGGAACTTTCAAAGCATCTCAGCACAAATGGGAACTTACTGGCTATAAAGAGGCCTTTTCATTTTAAGGTCTTGGGTTGAGTTCCCCTCGCATAGGGATGGATTTGATCCAAGTTCTATCATGAGGTATTTCAGCTTCATGTCAAGATTGAAACTCCTCTGGGGTTTTTTGTGTTAGACAAAAAAACCTCCACAGCAGTACGAAATAGAGCTAAAGAGATACTTTTTGTTGGTCTGGGATAGCAGCATTACAAGGCTGACGGAAGTGGGTTTAAAATAGGAGAATACCACAGAATTGGGGATGCAACAAGGATCGGAGAAACAAGATATGATAATCTGGAAAACCACAAATTGTTTGGGAAGAATGAGCTTGGGGAAGGACTGGGAAGTGTTTCCTCCAAAAGTGCTGATTTCAGCAGTTACTAAGTTGTTTTCGAGTTTCTTTCTCATCTTGGGAGTTCTGCCAGGTGTCCTTGTGGCCCATAAATCCTGCATTCCCTGTGCCCACTACCAGTGGTTCATCCTTCTTCCCAAGCTTTGATAACCTCCCCCAGGTCTGAGAGCACGAAACATGTCCAGCCCTAAACCTTAAAAATTCTACCAACAATTCATTTGGTTTTTCTAACACATGGGCATCACTTAGAGCTTGTCGGCTGCTGTTTCACAGATTCAATCTCACTTCTTGTTGATGAGGCTTGGAAGCATACGAAGATCAAACATCAAAGAACACCATTCTTAAGGAAATTTGTAATATTTTGCAACGTGACCAGCCTGTAGATGACCCACAAACAGACACGCACCGATGCCCTCAGGGGCCGGCGGCCATCTTGGGGCGTGAGGGCGGGCGGTGCCTGGGCGGGAACGCGCGGGAGGGAAGGGGCGTGAGGGGAGAGCCGAGCCCATGGCGCGACCCCACGGGCGGGAAGGGGCGTGAGGGGAGAGCCGAGCCCATGGCGCGACCCCACGGGCGGGAAGGGGCTGTGAGGGGAGAACCGGGCCCGGGTCGCGACCCCACGGGCGGGAAGGTGTTGTGAGGGCAGACC
>VZRM01002369.1:90138-109351 GCA_013397955.1 Grantiella picta
TAGCCACGCCCTCATCGGAATCACCACGCCCACACTGGATGGGCGGGGCCGAGGCGGAATGGGCGTGGCCTGGCTCGGTGGGCGTGGCCTCGCCTCCCGCTCCGGTCGCCCGTGGAGACACCGGGAGCGGCGCTCGGTGAGTACCGGGACAGGGGGACAGGGGGACAGCGGGACAGGGGGGTTCCGCCGGGAACACCGAGCGCTGCCGCCCGGGACAGCCCGCCCGGCAGCGCGGGGACAGCGGGAAGCGGCGGCTCGGCCCCTTGGGCTGGCGGGCCTGGCGGGGCGGGCCGGGCCCGAGCGGTGCCTGGCTGGCTTTGGGGTTGGCTTGGAGGTTTTTTTGGATTTTTTGGGTTTTTTTCCCCGGTTTCTGCTGTCCTGAGGAGTGTTCCCGGTGGGAGGCAGCGCGCAGCTGTGGTGTGGTTCAACAAGTGGCGTGTGGCGCGGGAAGGAGTCAAAATCTGCTTAATTATGTAAAAAATCATCTGCTTCATTAGGTGAAAATAAATCTGAAATGGGCGGGTTTTTCTTCCTTTTCTTCTCCTTCCCGCCTCCTTCCCTGTGGCACGGATGGATACCCAGAGCTGGCAGCTCCAGCTACACAGGGCTATCCCCAACTTTCAGCTAAATCCTTGACATTTGACCAATTTTAGTATTCCCAGCCACCGGGCCGTGGGTTTGCCATGGAAACACGGAGCTCTGCTTGACGGAGGAAGTTTCCCACGTGCGGGGAGTTGTGGGATGAGTGTGGGAAGGAGGTTAATTAGTGGGAAGCGTCATTATTCCAGGAGGTTTCGTGTTGATACTGAGATTACACACCCTGTTGCAGTAATAAGTTTGCTTAAAATCACGGAATTGCAGAACATCCTGAGTTGGAAGGGAACCACATGGATCATCGAGTCCAGCTCCTGGAACTTTAGTACTTTAGTAACTTTTAAATTGCAATTCTCTATTCCAAGCTTAAATTCTTTACTTCTTTTTTTTGGGGGGGGGGTGTTGGAAAGGGGGTTTTGAGTGTATATTGTGATTTTAGCCTGGTGGTTTTTGGGAAGGAGGAGCCAACAGGAGCTGGAGCTGTGTCAGGAGGGGTTTGGGTTGGATATCAGGGAAAGATTCTTCCCCCAGAGGGAGGTGGGCACTGAACAGGCTCCCCAGGGAATGGGTGCAGCTCCAAGGTTTCCAGAGCTCAGGGATGCACAGGGTGGGATTTTGGGATATTCTTGTAAAAGGCAAGGAGCTGGACTCCATCATCCTTATGGGTCCCTCCCTATTCAGGATATTCCGTGATTCTATGATTTCATTTGTGTGGCACATGAAATGGAGTTCCCAGCAATTTGCCAGGTGATTATCCGGTGTTTTTATTGGCTCAGAACCCACAGCATCAAGGACATGTTCCTTGTCTGTGTTTATCTGCGTTGTAAATTGGTTTAGAAACACAATTCTGGGAGGGAAGGGCGAGCAGTGGACAGTGGGAGGATTTTGTGCTGCTCAGTACCACTAAATGAGATTGAGGGATTAGTATGGAGTTAATGACTCCTCAATCCTGTATTTGATCCTGGCGTGGGATGCACTGCAGCATTTGGGATATCTCTAATCAAGGAGCAATAAACTCCAGAGAGGAACAGTGCATGGAGTGACCTCATTCCATAGTCACCCAGATGATGGAGAATTTTTCCTTGGAAAATGAAGCTCTCGTGTTATCCTGGAGGAATTTTTTGTGCTCCCAGGCAGCAGAATACTTGCCAGCATCTCTTATCTCTTGCTGGTGTTAAATCCAATTATTGAGTTGTGCTGTAAGTTTCAGGTACTTATTTTATTTCAATTATAATGTTTCTTTGGCAATATGATAACTTTTTTGTGAGTATTGAAAATCCGTAATTTTTTAGGTTCTGTTCCTAAAAAAGCTCAGAATATTTGATCCAGACTCTGTCAAGTTCTCTGTAGTAAGACCTGGGATGAGACAGTAAAATTATGGAATTGGAAGGACCTCAAAGCCCAGCCCCGCCCATCCCATCCCATCCCATCCCAGCCCTGCCATGGCAGGGACACCTCCCACCATCCCAGGCTGCTCCAAGCCCTGTCCAGTCTGGCCTTGGACCCTGCCAGGGATCCAGGGGCAGCCACAGCTTCTCTGGGAATTCTATTCCAGGCTCTCCCCACCCTCCCAGGGAACAATTCCTTCCCAATATCCCATCCATCCCTGCCCTCTGGCAGTGGGAAATTATCTCCCTGTCCTGTCTCTCTCTGCCTGTTTAAAAAGATCCTCTCCCTCCCTTTTCTATGGCTCCACCATCCCTGCAAGTGTTGCTGGAATGCTCAGTGGAAGATGCTGAGTGGGAATGTGCATTTTCCGTGGACACAGCTTCCCAAATCCCAGCACATCCCTCTCTGATTGGACTCTGTTGCGAAAGCAGATCCATATTGCTCCAGAAATCAGCAGTACAGCCCCATAAAGCCTCACCCTCCGCCCTTTCCCTTTGTCCCCTTTGCCAGAGCAGAGATCACTGCAGGGGCGGAGGGAATCATTTCCAAAGGTTTATAGTTATCAAGGGAAATGCCACCACAGCCTTGGCCGAGCTGGGGAGCGATATTCCGGGGAGGATTGTGTTGCTGCAACTTCATCTGTGCTTACACAAACCTTGGGAATGGGGGAAGGCTGCTGGGTCCTGAGTCCTGGCACGGAAATACCTCTGTGCAGAGGCAGGAGTTGGAGTGAAACCTCATGAACTGGGAAGCAAGGCCTCCAGTTCCTGAAAGTCGTTGTGGACTCACTGTTTCCAGGGCAATGGGAGCTGCAGATGTTTGGTGACTTTTGGGATTTGTTCTTCGTCTATCACTGCTGGAACTGTGCAGTTATTTGGTGAATTTTGCAGTGTTACACAATTGGGGCTCATTTTCCTGAATCTCAGCATTCATCCTACACTTGGTGTTGGGAGCTCTTGGACCCACATCGTTCCTGCTCTCAGGAATAATCTGGGGGGGAATTTGGAAGGGTGAGCCGTGGGATGGAGCAGCTCTGCAGGGAGGAAAGGCTGGGAGAGCTGGGATTGTTCAGCTTGGAGAAGAGAAGCTTCCAGTACCTGGAAGAGTTGACAGGAAAGATGGAGAGAGACGTTTAGAAGGGCCTGGAGTGCCAGAACGAGGGGGAATGGCTTCCCACTGCCAGAGGGCAGGGATAGATGGGATACTGGGGAGGAATTGTTCCCTGGGAGGGTGGGGAGGGATGGGATGGAATTCCCAGAGCAGCTGTGGTGCCCCTGGATCCCTGGAATTGTCCAGCCCCAGGCTGGAGCAGCCTGGGATGGTGGAAGGTGTCCCTGCCATGGCAGGGATGGGATGAGATGAACTTCAAGGTTCGTTCCAACCCAAACCAGGCTGGGAATCTATAGAATTGAGGCCTGGGGTTCAGTGTACCCCAAATCCCAGCTCCCTGCTTGCTGGAGCCCCAGGCAGTGTGCCTGGGGGTGGATCACAGCTTTAGGATGTTCCTGGACAACCAGCAGCTGAGTATTTTTAGTTGTGTTCCTTGGAATATTTGGTAAAACAGGCAATGTGTTTATATTCAGCTTCCTGTGTCCGTATCAGCGTCTTGGCATGTGATGGAGTTCCAGAGGGAGGAGGGAAAGGGAAAAAAGTGTGTTGTGAGGATTATTTGTGCTGCAGCAGCTGAGGACGGCGGGATGTGGCCGCTGGGATCAGCTCCTTGTCTAAACATTTGGCTCAGCTCAGGCAGGAACCAGCCTTGCTCCCCCTTTGTTTACCCCATTTGTCTCCCCACCCCTTCTCCCGGGTCATTCCAAACCTGCTGTGCAGGGACAGTTGACTTTTTGGCACGCTTTGGTTTGGGCTGTGTGATCCAAGCCTTGCTGCCCCTGCTCTGACATGCAGCACCAGCTCTGAGCCCTGGCTCTCTGCGTGGGCTGTGCTTCTCCGGAGTGTTTGGAGGTGGAAAAGTCCATCTTTGTCCTGCTGGGAAGGGAGCAGTTGCTTCCCCAGCCTGCTTCCCTGATCCAGGCTGTGCTGCAGCTCTCTGTGCCATCCCCCCCTTTCCTCTCCAGAGCTATTCCTTGGGCAGAGGCAGTGGGAGCACACAGGGGAGATTTGGTCTGGTTTTTCTCTCTCACAGGGATGGTTTTTGTTGTGCCAAAACTTCCCCAGAGCACAAACCCAAACGGTTTTCTGCTGCTTTAAACTGAGGAGAGAAAATCCTCCCTCCCAGTTTCTGTTGTCATGATAAGGGAATGCCAAGGGGATGCCTTGGGACCCAGCTCTTGCTGCCTGAACCAGGGAAACATCAGGGACTGGTGGCTGTCATAAAAAGGGAAAAATATGGCAGGTTTGGATGAGATATTAGGGATAAATTCCTCCTGGGAGGGTTTGAGGCCCTGGCACAGAGTGCCCAGAGAAGCTGTGGCTTCTCCTGGATCCCTGGCAGGCTGGACAGGGCTTGGAGCAGCCTGGGAGAGTGAAAGATGTCCCTGCCATGGCAGGGGGGTTGAAGGGGGGATGAGGTGAACTTTGAGCTCCCTCCCAACCCAATCCAGCCTGGGATTCTGTGGTTGTCGTGAATAATTTTGAGCAGATTCCAAATTGCATTTTCAGCTCTGTTTGTAACTTCAAGCTCCCCCAAAGTCAGGCTCTTTGGTCTGAGCTTGGAGCTGGGATAGGCAGAAAATATCCCTGACTTATATGGGAGATGGACCATCCTTTTCCCAGCTGAACCTGGTTCATGTTGCTGTAAAACTTGCAAGGGATTCCTCCTGCAAAGCAGGGATGCTCCAGCTGGAACTGGAACTGCTGCAGTGCAGCAGGACCTGGCCTGGCGCTGCCAGCCTTGGCCAGAGGGGTTGGGAACCATCCAGCTGTGGAATTCCTTCATCCCACGTGCCCGTCCCTGATTTATTCCTTCCCGAGCACAGCCTGGCCTCTGAGTGGAGGCTTTTGGAGGGGGTGCGTGACACGGCCTCCAACTATGCCAGCAATGCTGGGGTTGTGGGTTTTTATGGCTGGTTTGATAGGAACTTTGATTAGGCAGGAACATCCGTGTGGCTCGGGGGTGGAAAGCAGCCCTGGGAGTCAGAATTACTTCTCAGATGCATGGAAATACTCAGAAATGGAGTTGGACTGCTGATCTCTGAAAGCCTCTCCCAACCCAAACCATTCCGTGTGCTCCAGGACTGTTTTGACTGTGTTTTCATCTCCCTCAGGATGCACAAGTCAATAGTAAAATTTTCCTTATTTTTCCCCTCTGGATTTCCAGGGGGTGTGAGCAGAGTGGGACTTTGCACAGATAAGCAGAGCAGCAGCTTTTCCATTCAAACTTTGATTTTGTGCAGCAGCCCCACGTCTGTGGAGGAGGTTGTGTGTCACATTTATTTATTATTCCTTGCTGGATGTGGACAGGACAAGCCTGGCACAGGGACAAGGACCATGGCAAGGCAGACTGTCCTTAACACAATTTATTTTCCTCCTCCACACAATGATTTGAAGAGCACTTACTAAAAGTGTGATTTCCAGCACGGGAAGTGGCGTGTGATTATAATGGGAGTACTGCCCATGCTGCCTGCCGCCTCAGTGCCTTGCTAAGGACCATCCCTCGGGAATTTTAGGTGGGATTTTCCCTGGGAATGAAGGTACTGGATGTCTGTGGCTTCTCCAGGCCCGTGGTCTGTCCTCGGCCAGGCACAGAGCAGCTCCAGGGCTCTGTTGCAGAGCTCCACCAGCCCTTGGCAACTCGGAGGTTGGATTCATTCCAAAGGGTGTCAGTGGCAATCCCAGATCCGGCCGTGCCCTGCTGGGAGAGGGAGCTGTGCCCTGCCTCTGCCAGCTCAGGAAGTGCCTCTAATCCCAGCTCCACTCTGTGTGTGTCTGGGAATCTGCCCTGGGGATTCTGGGAAAGGGCAACACAGGAATTGCTGGTCCCTGTTGGATTGTTACGCGTTAGAAGCTGATGTGTATTTGCACACCCATGTGTGCAAACTGTGCAGCCCTCGGGCTCCCAGCAGCAGCACAGCCAGGAGAAAGGAAAGAAAGATGATTTTACTTGTAAATACAGTTCCTGCTGCAGCTCTCCCAGGATTCCCATCACCTGATGGTTTTTATCACCCTCACAGGCTGGGAGAGCTGGGAATATTCACCTGGAGAGGAGAAGGCTCCAGGGAGAGCTCAGAGCCCTTCTAGTGCCTAAAGGGGCTCCAGGAGAGGACTGATAGAATTCTGGGTTTTTTTCTGGGTGTGCAAAGGCCTCCATAGGGAACGTGGGCTCTGAGATTTGTTTATGCAGTGATTTAAACCCTGCTGTGAGAACACATCACTGCAGGCTGGCAGCTTGGAGTCTCCAGGGACAAAGTAATCCTGGCATGGTTTGGGTTGGAAGAGACCTTAAAATCCATCCAGTCCCACCCCTTGCCCTGAGCAGGAACACCTTCCACTATCCCAGGCTGCTCCACGTTTGAGGTAGATTTTCCAATCTCACAATTCTGCAGGTTTTGGGATTAGTGTTAAACCACAAGTGCCAACCCCCCTCAACTTTGGCTTTCTTGCTCAGTGAAATCCTTAAAATTTTTATTTTATTCTTGTTTCAGGATCATTACACCGATAAAATCAAGGCAATCTGGACAGGGAGCAAGTCTGCCTATGTAGGTGAGTTTCCAGTCCACTCTGGTTCCTTCCTTTCATACAAAATACAAAGCAGCACGAGAGGTCCCAAACCCTGGTGATTTAATTTTATTCCAGGGCAGAACACACATAAAATCTTTGGCAGGATTGCTGACACTTTTCACCTCATTTTTTTAACTGCCTGACTGCTTTTGTGTTGAATTTAGGGGGCAGAAAAACCTGCTTTTCCCACAGAAATCAAGGTTTTCCTTGTTTATTCCCCTGGTTAGGAAGGACCAGCCTGCAAATCTTCATCATTTCTGTGTTACACGTATTTTCTTTGACCGTCCAAAAATGCAAATTATTCTAAATTCCCCCCATCCCTTCCTGTAGCCAAGAATGCAGTGAAATCCTTCCCACCTTGCCAGTTCTTTGAGCTGAGCCCCGTGCCGCTCTTCCCAGAGCATCCCCGCCAGCGTCCTCGGCTTTATCTGCGGCAGACGGAAGAATCTGCTGAAGGTCACATAACCTGGGGCCAGGCTGCATCCCGTGACTGCCAGGCTGGGGCTTTCATCACAGCCCTCTCCTGCTCTCCAGGCTGATTCTGAGCCAGCTGAAAGCCTCTTTGCAAATGTCTCTTTGTGGTTTTCCCCTCTTTCCTGGTGGGAATTGGCTGGGTGGTGCCCTGTGGGGAGGAACAGGGACCTTCTGTGGAGAAGCTGCCCTGCAGTTCGTTGCCTTTTCCAGTGACTTCAGGCTGATGCCTTTAGAACAGCACTGCTCAGATGTTTTTCAAAGTAACCTTGATCTAAAAGTCACTTTTCATGGCTTTCATGTGCGCTGAAGATATAAAAAGTTAAGTCAGGAGAAATGCAGAGGAAAATAAAAGCAGGTTTTTCCACTGCTCCTCTCCCAAAATGTACATTAGGTTTGACAGAATCCCACGGTGGAAGCTGACTTTGAAAATCAAAGGGAGCTGCAGCCCAGGTTTGATCAGCAGGATGGTACTGGAATAACTTATGAAGTGGAGGTTATGAAGGAACACATCCTTAATTAAACACCCAGAACACCAAGTCCAATTGAAGATCTTGGGAGTTGTCTGTTTCCTTTCATTTCACATTATTAAGGATTTTAATCCCCAATTAAAACACTGGCAGCATTATTTATAATTGAGAAAAAAAAAAGATCTGTACTGTGAAATCTCTCAATATTCTCAAGTATAAATTCTCTGGAGAGGGAAACATCACACATGGATGTTCTGTGCTTTAAGGGGCTTTTATTTTCTGCTTGCACTGACAGGCAGTACTGTGTCAATCTGGTGTATCTGCCTGGCCAGAATTCCCATTCCTCATCCAGCACCTCCTCCAGGAGGGGGATGGAAGCAGAGTTTGTCCTTGCTGGACCTTTTCTGCTGGAAAATATGGGTTGGAATCAGGGGCCTGAGCTCCCCCAATCCCTTCAGCTGTGGTGCATCCCAGAGCATCCCCATCCTTCCCAAAACCCCTGCAAGTCCTGCAGCTGCCAGATGTTTCTGCTTCCCTTTTCCAGACTGTGATCCTTGGAGGGGAAGATCTAGTCTGGGGAGGATCTTGTTTTCTTTCATCAAACAGAAAATTGTTCTATGCTCTATAAAATATTTGTGCCACGATTGTAAATCTGGCTTGAGACCTGTTTAAAAATCCAGTCCTGTTTAAAAATCCAGCCCTTCTCCCCTGCCAAGAACCAAGGAGCTGCTACTCACTTTGCTTTGGGGTAGCTGTGGGAAAATCCTTCTCCTGGCCACTGGTTCCCTGTGATGGGAGCAGGGGGGTCATGGATGATCTCTGCTGCCATTTTTCCTGGGAAGTTTGCCCTGTGGGTGTTGTGTTCAGTCTGCAGAGCGCAGGAGTGCCTCTGGGTACTCCTGGGAATCTGTGGAGTATCACACCACTTGTCTGTGTGTTCGTTGCATGGGGATCGTGGATCGTGGAATTCCAGAGTGATGGGAGTTTGTGATGGGAGTTTGTGATGGGAGTTTGTGATGGGAGTGATCTTAGAGTTCACCCAGTGCCATCCCTGCCATGGCAGGGACACCTTCCACTGTCCCAGGCTGCTTCAGCCTGGCTTTGGACACTTCTGGGGTTGGGACAAAAGCACCATAAAAAGAGAAATGACCCAAAACCATCTCTAATCCCTGTTCCACTTTACTCTCAGTTCTGTTTGCTTGCTGAGGGCAGCACCCCAGTGTTTTCCTGCTGCCCAGGATCATTTTCCACTCTCCTCAGCAGAAGGAAAAGATTCCAGCTCCGGTTCTTCCACTGGGTGTCAGCATGGCCTCACACTGAGCCAGCAGAGCCCTGCCAGCCGCCCTGGGCTCTCCCTTGGGCTGCTCCCACCGCTGGAAAAACCAGGCTGGCTGCATGTCCAGAGCAGGGAGCTGGCTGGGGAGCAGCTCTGCCAGGCCGGGATGGGGCCAGGAAGGGGCTGTTTGGCTGGAATCTCCTTCCTCCTCCGAGCAGGACAACCGGTTGGAGCAGGAGCAGTGTGGGACGTGCCTGCCTCGTCCCAGTGCTCCCTAATTGTGCCTCCAGCTGGGACACTGGGTCCTTGCTGCTGGAGGAGCTGTGGAGAGCTGGGCAGTGTTTGCCTTGGAGGTGTGGATGGGAACAGGAGTGTTCCCAGAGGTGCTCTGGGGACACCTCAGGGCTGCTCTCCCTCCTCACCGACCCTCCTGCTCTTTTTCCACTCTCAGTAAGCATCCAGGCTTCCCAAGTCCTTTACAAAATGCTGCTGCCTGTCTTGCCAGGCCAAGGCACCTCCTTCAGCCTCCAGTGGTCAGTGTTGGGTGAGAAGCTGCACCCCCGAGGGCTGGTTGGGTTTCAGGTGAGCAGAGGCACCCCTTGGGTGCTCCTTGCTCCAGCTCCTGCTCCAGCAGGGACTCTGTGTGCGGGGGCTGGGGGGACACAGCAGCTCTCCTGCCACTCCAAATTTTCTGCTGCACTTTGGCTGAAGGTAGAGCTACACGCACTGAGATTCCTCCAACAGATTCTTCCATTGGAGGCCTAAAAATTCAAAAATTCAGGCTGGGGAATATCACAATTCCGGAGGCTTTGCGGTGCTTGTGTGGAATTGCTTTATCTGTTGCTGTAGCCGGTTGTGCTCTGATGCACCCTCAGAATGGAGTTGTTTATTCCTTCCCCCACCTTTAATGCCAGCAGTGGCCTCTTGGCTTGGACTTGGAGCCTTTTCAGGTTCTGCAAGTCATGACAAAGCTGCTCCTGAGCTCCCAAGGGTGCCCTGTAGGAAAACCAACCTCCAGCATTCAAGTCCCAACCAGCTGCTGGCCCTCTGCTCCCACAAAGCTCCTGGGAAAGCAGCACAGCAGAGCACCCTCAGGATCCTTGGAAAGCTCACCCCACGTCCTGCTCTGCACCTGGAGAGGGGCATGGAGGTCGTGCCAGGCTCTGGCATCACCCCCTGCTTGTGCCACCCCTCCAGGGGCCATTGTGACTCCTCTTCCCTGCTCTCCATGAGGATTGACCTCAGCTTGGTGCCTCTCCATGCAGCTCCTCTTCCTCTTCTTCCTCCCCAAAACCCTCCAGGCCAGCAAATCCCTGCATTTGCAGATGCAAAACTTTATTCTTTTTATTTCTGAGAGCTCTGGGGAGTGTGACTTGCTGAGAGAAGGCAGCTGGATTTGGGAGTTGGTGTGTTATTCCCAAATTTTTTGCAGGGTCCCAGCTGAAGGCAGTGGGATGAAAGGATGCCGGGGAGGATGGAGGGAAATGGTTTTGCAGGCAAGGCTGTGCAGCAGCAATCCGAGGCTGTGTTAGTGGTGGTGACAAACCAGATCCAGCTGAAAATTCTGCCAGCAAACACCAGGGAAGTTGCAGGGCTGGGAATGGCTTCACTTGGAAACCTGCAGCGCTTGTTGTGGAATCACTGAAATCCTCAGCTCCAGATCAGGGCTGGGAACAAGCTGGGAGCAGCAGCTCTGAACTTGTCCAGCTGCTTGTTTCCCTTTTCCCCCTATCCCTGTGTTCTTAAGCAAAGTGGGATCATTTCCATGGTGGTGTTTGTTTCTGGTTTATCGGGCAGCAGCATCCAAAGGTTTCCGGGCTGGAGCTGCTCAGATTCCATGCGGGAGCAGCAGCAGCAGCAGTGACTCCCGGGGATGTTCCTCCCAATCCCAGGGAACACAGGGTGTGCAGGGCACCCCAAACCAAGGCTGCTGCTGCAGGGCCTTGGCCAGGAGGGCTCACAGTGGGAACAGAGTGTGTTGGGAACACCCCGTGTCCTTTTCCTGCTGTTTCCTTGGCGAGTTTGGAGCCTACCCAGCACAGAGGCCTTTCCACCTCTCTGCTCCCTGTCCTCCACAGCAGGGCTCCGGTGGCTCTGGAAAGGGAGAGGCCTTTGAAACCTCCCTTTGCAGATTAGCTGTAACTTTAGATCCCTGCTGACAGCCCTGGAAAACCAGGGGCTGCACTTGGAGCTGCTGTTGTCACTGGTGTTGGTTTGTGTTTTGTCCAACCTGCTCTGTTGATCTAAGTTTTGATTTTTTTCACGTCAGAATCTGTTTTATTTCAAAAGAAACAGTTGCAAGACACCTTTTATCCCTCTGAACCTTTATCCTTCAGGGGTTTTTTTACCCAGTATGACCTGGTTCTGGATAACTGGAGCAAACTGGGAGCTGTTTTCTGTGTAGAGCTGCTGGGATTTCCAGCAGATTCCCAGCCCTGCTTTAGCAGTGCTGATTTAATTACCTTTCTCTCAGCAGGTGCTTCACAAGTCCTGGATCTCAGAGAGTAAATAAGATAGTCCAGAGTTTAATTATCCCACTGGAGCTGGAGTTTGGCGCCCTGCCCAGGCGGATCTGGACATCTGCTGCATGGCAACCTCGTTACCTAAAGCCTGCAGAAAGAAATAGGGCAAGGCCTGGAAAAATAGGGCTTTTCTATGGAAGAGGGGCAGCTCCACCTGTTTGCCAGTGTTTCAAGAAAGAAAAAAATGCAGGTGTGTGTCTGCCGGAAGTGCACTGCAAGTTTCCTGGTTTTTTGTCTTTCCCTGGCAAAGTGCAGCTGGTGAGCACCTTCCTCTGCAGGCCTCAGTTTTCCATGGATAAATTAGGAAGGAATTCCTCCCTGTGAGGGTTTGAGGCTCTGGCACAGATCCCCAGAGAAGCTGTGGCTGTCCCTGGATCCCTGGCAGTGTCCAAGGCCAGGCTGGATGGGGTTTGGAGCAACCTGGGATAGTGGAAGGTGTCCCTGCCATGGCTGTTCTGGGGCTGATCCTTTTGTCTCGTTTTAGGCTGTGAGTCAGACCCCTTGGGAGTTGCAGCCCTGCCTGCAGCTGCTGTGGGCTTTGGGAATCTCTGTCACCACCAGCCTGGGGCCTGCAAGCCCCTGCTCAGCTTTGTCACAGCCAGGGGAGCGAGGTTGTCACCGTGTGTCCCTACAGGGAACTCCCTCCTGCTTGGAACAGCGTGAGTCACTCCAGAAAATCCTGGAATGGTTTGGGCTGGGAAGAACCTTAAATCCTATCCCCTGCTGTGGGCACGGACACCTTCCACCATCCCAGGTTCCTCCAAGCCCCATCCAACCTGGATCACCAGCCATGTTTTGTCGTAGGTGGTGAATAGGAAAAACTTGGAAATTTTGGTGCATTTAGCACAGAACGAGGAGCTGTGACTGAGTGTTGAAACACCAGAGATCCCAGTGGGAAAGAGTTGGGATGAGTGAGGCTCTTGAGGCTCCCTTTGGCTCAGGGCTGAGCATGAGGGATCATTTCCTAGAAATCACAGCAGTGCCCTCTCTGACCCAGTGGTCATTTCTTCAGGGAACATCTTCATTCTCCTGGGAATGGGAATTCTCTCTCCCATCCCAGAAAACCCTGCCCAGGGCTCTGAACCTTCAACTTCTACAGAGTTCTGCCACCACCAGTTTAAATCTGGGGAGTTTTGTGAAGTCCAGGGGTGCCCTGTGAGAAATCCCATGGCTGCAGCAGCTCGGATCTGTTGCCAGGAACTGGGGAAAAAAACAGTGTTATTGGGAGCTGACCTAGTTGTTGTAAATCTCCCTGTAGAAGAGATCTGGTAATCTTAGGAGGGCTATTAAAGCTCGTGTTTGTTTGGAGATGGGCAAATGCAGCAATTTCATTTTCAAATCTTACCGTTTGGGTTGTTTTGGTTCTTTTCTTTCCAAACATCTCGTTTATTAACAAGGCTAAGCAGCTGGGAAAATAAGCACTGGAACTTTCCTAAGGAGGTCATCCGTGTAGGGTGGGAAGGGATCCAGAGAATCCAACAGCTCCAGTGGCAAATGGGGCTGGGGAAAGGAAGGCTGAGTGTGGCCTTTCCCCAGTTAAATGAGAGGATAATGGTTCAGCTTTTAATTTTGCAACTTTTTAAACTTTTTTTTTTTTTTAAAGTACTAAAATTACAGGAATCAGCAGCTCCTCAACTGTCCTCTCAGAGCTGCATTCGTTACTTGAGAAAAATAATTTGCTTTGTGTTGGGTTTTTCACGCTGTAGTTTTTCAATACTGTAAGAGAAGACTGCGGGGACTGGACTGGGAATTTGGGCTCAGTTTGTGGTGGATCTGTGCTTTTGTGCCCGTGTGAAACAGCTCCTTGTTATTCCAGAAATGATGGGTTTGGAGCTCCCACAGGTTGGAGCACAGGGGCAGAGGCACTGCTGAACCCAGCAGCTGCATTTATCAGCTCTGGCAGTGCCCTCTGGAGCTTCCTGCTTGGAAATTGTTCATCTAAAGGAGCTCCAGGAGAGCTGGAGAGGGACTTGGGATGAGGGATGGAGGGACAGGACACGGGGAATGGCTTCCCAGTGCCAGAGGGCAGGGATGGATGGGAGATTGGGAAGGAATTGTTCCCTGGGAGGGTGGGGAGGCCCTAGAATGGATTTCCCAGAGAAGCTGTGGCTCTTTCTGGATCCCTGGCAGTGTCCAAGGCCAGGCTGGACATTGGGTTTGGAGCATCCATTGCCCTGCATGGATCTGCAGGAGGATGCATCTAATATTTCCTGTAGCAAATAAGTTTTCAGTGTCACCAAATATCAGGAATGAATCCCCTCCTCCTGTGCCTGGGCTGGCATTTCCTGCTCCTTGGGAATTGCTCTACCCAAAGCTTTTCCAAGGAATTTCCTCAAAGACCAGGACTCAGAGCAGGATAATGCTGCTCCCAGCTCGCTGGGCTGGCACGAGCATCAGCTGCAAAACAGCTCTGCTGCCCAGGCTGGGGTGAGAGAAACCTGAATCCTGCAGGAGTTGCTGCTCAGAAAGGTCACCCAGAGCTGCCTTGGGCTGCAGTGCCAGGGGTGATTGCAGCACAGCTCCACGGGGCTCAGAGTCACCCTCAGGAGCTGTGGGAAACAGCAGAGTGCTGCTGGAGACTGGGGTGCAGCACAGGGACACAGCCAGGGCTGGGCTAAACTCTTTGGATTCCTGCAGGCCTGAGTAATTTGGAATCCCAGACTGGTTTGGGTTGGGAGGGACCTTAAAGCCCATCCAGTGCCACCCCGGCATGGCAAGGACACCTTCTGCTGTCGCAGGCTGCTCCAAGCCCTGTCCAGCCTGGCTTTGGACACTTAGGACTATGGGATAATGGTTTAGCTAAGCCTGCCTGGGTAGAGAATCAGCCAGGGATGCTGATATCAGCCTGTGCCAGGGATGTTATTTCTCCCCAGAAAGTTTTGTCCAGCCCTGGTACAGCTGCCCATGGCAGGAGGGATTTCAAATGTGGCACTTGGGGACAGTGGTGGCCTTGGCAGTGCTGGGGAACAGTTGGGTTCCATGGTCTTGGAGGGCTTTTCCAAGCTCAGTGATTCTGTGATTCCATCCTGGCTCCCTCCCTCCTTTCACTCTGGGCTGGGCTCAGGATCCTCTCTCCTCCCCTGGTGCAGCTCTTGGGGAAGGTGAGGTATCCCAGCACACTCTGAGCTCCCCTGGCATCCCAGGGCAAGCTGCAAACGTGGGAATAAGTGGCCAAAGCTGTGCCAAAGCAGGCTCAGAAACCTGCACAGGAGCTCCTTGCTTTTCTTTGGAGTGTGCTTTACTTCCAGAGTTGTTTTTTTAGCTGATTGGTCCTGGTGGGTGTAATAATAATAATAATAAAGTACTTTTTGCAGCATATCATGGATGCCACTGTTTAAAAGCACTGTTTAAAAGCAGTTCAGGGTGCTGTGCTGCCTTCTGGAATCATAACCTCCCGTCTTTCCAAGCAGAACTTCCCTGCTGCCCTGAAAATGTCAGGCAAAACAGCCACCACGACCAACAACATCGCTCAGGCGCGCAGGACTGTGCAGCAGCTCAGGATAGAAGCCTCCATCGAGAGGATAAAGGTGAGAGCACAGCCTTCTTCTCCCTCCTTCCTTTCCCTGTTTTTTCCCCTTCCAGCCGCAGGACAAGGAGATAACAGAGTGTGTGTGGTTTGTGTCTTTGTGCACCCACGGCTCAGCATTTCCCCCTCTCAAAGCCTGGCATCGCCATCTCAGCTCAGCAAACCCAAATAAATCTACTACTTGTGACCCAAAATGCCACCCAGCCCTGCCCTCTGGCAGTGGGAAGCTGTTTCCCCTTGTCCTGTCACTCCAGGAGAGATGAGAAATCCCTCTGGAATTATTTTGAAGCCCCTCCTGTTCTGTTTGCTGTAGGAGCCAGGTAGAGCCTTTGCCTAGTGTCACAACCAACCCCAAAGAGCACCGTGGTCCATCTTTCCCTTCATTCCCTGTGGCTCAAACCAGCAGACAGAGCCCTGCAGAACTCTCCAGCACCTCTCAGATCCCTCACAGGGATGTTGTTCCCTCACACCTCTCAGCATTTTGATCCATTCCCCTGGAAAACCCCATTTCATGATCATTTTCCATGTCCTGCAGGTGTCCAAAGCCTCGGCAGACCTCATGCTGTACTGTGAGGAACACGCCAAGAAGGATCCTCTGCTGATGGGAATTCCAGCTTCTGAGAACCCCTTCAAGGACAAGAAAACCTGCATTTTGTTATAGGGGATTGGCAGCTCTCCTGCCCAGCCCCTCCCAGCCCAGCTGGGCCAGGCCAAGCACCACCACTCCCCAGGTACCACCAGTCCAGCCCATTCCCTGAGCTTCCCGAAGCATTCCTGCTGATCCCTGCCTCTCCTGGGAGGTTCCTAACCCAATCCCTGTCCTTCCTGGCCGAGGGAATGAGGTCCAGGCTCTCTCCACGAGGCTTCTGGTGGCATTTGCCAACTCCAACGAGACCAAAGTTGCCTGAGCTTTGCTGAGAGAGCAAAGCTGCAGAGATCTGATGGAATCACTGGGTTTACATTTTTTTTAAATTGTGGATTTTTTTCGGGGGGGGGGTCGTGCCTGTGCTGGCAGCACCTGTTTGTGCACAGGCACGTTTAAAGTGCATTTTCTAGCAAAAACTACCTTGAAAAATGATTGTAGCAGCTGCTGGGGAGCTCCAGGGAGTTGTGCCTCAGCCTTCCTCCCGCTGGCCTCTCTTCCCAGGGCTTTTAAGGGATAGAGCTGAGAACCAGAGATGCTTTTCCTGCTTTCCAAGAGTTGAAAAAGCAGAATTTCCAGCTCGGATTCTGCTGCATTTTCCTCTCGAATTCAAAACCTGTGTTAGTATAAAACACACTCTGAAAAGGAAAAAAGAAGGGGAGGCTGGAAGTGCCCTGGCAGAGCTGGAGGAATGCTGCCCTCGCTCCCAATCCCAGCTGGGTTCTGTGCAGGGAGTCAGAACTTGACTCATTTTTATTAAAAAAAAAATTCATTTTTAAATGGGAAAAATGCCAAATTATCTCCAGCTTGTGGTTATGCATTTATAATTGGAGGGCCTTTCCATCTAGTACATATTTTATATATACGTATAATAAAAAAGTCTTTCTCTCTGTGTGTGTAGATATATAAACTTTACACATTAACAGCATATTTTGAAGGTTTTCAAAATAATCCTGACTTCAGCTGGCTGCAAATGTCCTTCTGTGCAGGCAGCTGAAGCTGTGATCTGCCATAACCCTGTATTTCTGGGAGGATATTTGCAGAATTTATGAACCACTTGTCATTTACGTTGCATATTTGTCATTTCTATATAAAATCGTAGAAATTCTATTTCTAAATAAAATTATAGACCCACTTTTGATATAGATTAAGAAATTCAATTTTGTTTAACAACCCTCTTCTACAGAGCTCCAAAATCAGCCTGACAGAGAAATCTGCTGCTTGTCCTGTGCTTATGTGCAAATTATTTTTGTAATCAGAGTATTTTTCTAGTGGCAGTTGGAAAAAAGCCAACAATGTAGCTCTGCACATTGATTCCTTTTCTCTGTGTTTGTGTCTATTTATCACATACCTGCTTAGGATTAATGAGCTCTGCTAATTACTCAGTGTGGGGCTGGAGGTGCTGAGAGCTCCAGCTGTGCCCAGAGGTGCCCAGGTGGGTGTGGGGAGGGGAGGAACCTCGTGCTGTTGGTTGTTGTTTTCCCAGGAATCTGGGAAGGAATTGGAATTTTTGTTTGGCTCGAGATCTCTGTTCTCAGCCCCAAAACAGCTCCTAGGTGTGGCTGCAGGGAGTTCTTTGTGTCTGCACTGAAATAAAGCCTGCTGATCCAGCTGTGGTGATCCAGCTGTGGGATCCTGGATGGTGATCCAGCATAACTGCCTCAATCTGACAGCATTTAATCTATAAATTTTGGTAAACTCACCATTTTTTAGCTACAATATTCAGTGACACGTGAAATCTGGAGTGGTCAGGTTTGCACTTTGCTTTTTGCTATCAACACCTCCAGGGAAAAACAGGGATTTAAAAATCTGGGGAAATGCCCCAATTTTCTGCCCTAGCGGAATTTTTTAAAGGAGAAATCATTGCATCCACAGGTGCCAGGAGAAATCCATGGTGAGACCCCAGCATGGTGATTTGGGGGGAAAAATGTGAATTTGGGTGCTAAACCAGGTGCCCCCGGGGCCAGCCAGTTTGTAGTGTGGGGACAGGGCTGGGGGTGACACTGGGAGAAACCAGAGGGGTTTGAATTGAGTCTGAGCTTGGAAAAGTGACAAACACAGCGCTGGTGCTGCTGCAGTATCCCTGGGCACAGGGTGGCACTGCCTGTCCTGAGCTCTGGGCTGCACAGGGACACAGACAGGGACATGGACAGGTGGCCTCGTGCTGGAGCATCCCAGCAGTGGGACAACAGGTCCATCCTCCCCTCCAGGCTGGGCTGGCACTGGCCCTGCCAGGCTGAAACCAGAGTGACCCAGTGCCACTGCTGGGGGGACAGTGGTGTCCAGCCAGGTGCCCTCAGGGAGGGACAATGTGGGTCACCAGTGTCCCCATGCCCTCCCTGGGCAGTGCCAGCAGCTGGGACGTGTGGATTTTGCTGCCACACGGGGAAATGCCATCTGTGCCAGGCTGGCTGTGTCATCAGAGAGGATCCTGGCACGGGCAGCTCCCAGCCCGGGGGGCACAGGCTGAGCTGGGGGTGCAAACAAATCCACGGGGCTCTGCAGAGTCTGCAGCGCAAGGAAACACCGGGTCAGGTTTTCCTCCTCCAGGGACTCAAATTTCCCACCTTCCAAAGAGCTGCAGGACTGTGGAAGCCTCGATAGCAAAGCCCTTTTATTTAGCTCCTGTTGCGGCAGCATTCAAGCAAAATAAATAAATAACATTCCCAGCATTTCCTGCAGCACATCAGCTGCTTTGGCTTTTAATTGCTTGGGAGGGGCCGGGAATAAACCCACACTGGAGCTGCACAACAGGACCTTGCCCGTGGCCAGGACAAGGAAGCAGCTGCTGCTCAGCCCCTGTGCACTCATGGAGCGAGGAAATAAAACCCTGGGCCAAAGGTTTGATTTTACACTTTATTTCAAAAAAAAAGAAAACACAAAACAGGAACCCCTCAACCCCAAAAAACACTCGAATTTCAAACAATTATATTAATGTCGCTGCTTTTTTGCAGCCAACTGGGAGATTCGTGGTTGCAGACCAACTGCTTGAGGGCATTTCGGTTCTCAAACCTCCAAGTATAAATAATTTTTCCATCAATATCAGAAAATAACTTATTATTATTATATATCTTAGCATAAAAACGTGAGAATTAACATCCCAAAAAAATACAACAACATTGCTGGCAAAAGGCCTCGATTAACCTCGTTTGCTCGTTCAGGTGTTTAAAGCAGGAACTTTAAGTGGCACTTAAGGACAGAAAGAGTGAGGGGTGTTCTCGGAGGCACCCCGGGCTGGGCTCATCCCTCCGCAGGCACTTTTCCTTGGCCTCCCACGCTCGGCATCGCTCGGCTCCACTCCCACACGTCGCTCCACCGCAGCCAAACCCCACCCCCGACGTCAGTTTGAGCTTTATTATTTTATAGATCTATTTTTTTCCTTGTTGTTGTTGTTGGGTTTTAATTTCCCTCCCCTCCCCCGGAATCCTGGAGCTGGGGCAGGGAGTTCCTTCCTGAGCCACTGCGAGAAAGTGTTGCGGCAGCGCGGGCTGGGCTGGGCTGGGCTGGGCTGGGCTGGGGTCACCGCTCCGGGAGGTTGATCACCGGTACCCACTGGTCCAGGTACCTGCTCTCCCGGCAGAAACACATCAGCTGACTCAGCGCTGGATCCTTCCACTGCGACGCCTGCGGGTTCTGGAAAGGGGA
>VZRM01002369.1:124575-145394 GCA_013397955.1 Grantiella picta
ATGTAGAGAATCGTGCCGTGGCTCGTGCTGGAAGGGATCTTAAAGGCCATCCCGTTCCATCTCCTGCCGTGGGACACCTTCCACTGTCCCAGGCTGCTCCAAGCCGCGTTCAGCCTGGCCTTGCACACTGCCGAGGATGGGGCAGCCACAGCTTCTCTGGACAACCTGTGCCAGGGCCTTCCCATCCTCACAGAGGAGAATTTTTTTCAAATATCCAATATCAGCTAGCACGTGGAATCCTGGAATGGTTTGGGTTGGAAAGGCTCGTCTCGTTCCCCCCTTGCTATGGGCAAGGACACCTTCCACTATCCCGGGCTGCTCCAAGCCCCGTCCAGCCTTGTATCCTGAACTTGACTCGTGTTTCAGGTGGTCCGATGGATTTGACAGGATATCTAGAAACCCCTGGGCTTTCCAAAATCCATTTGAGTCAGTTTTTAAGGAACAGCGTTGATAGCAATCTTTTTGTTTTCATATATATTTAAATAATAGCTTGTATGAATTCTTACTTCCTGTAAATTTTTACATGAAAAACTTTGGCAAAAAGAAAGCCAAGCATAAATAGATGAAAGGGATATGTTCTGGGAAGTAGTAGGCCACGGCCCCACATGGATAGGGATAGATGTGGGCACATGGCGTCCCGTGCAGGCAGCTCCACCTCGCCCAAACTTTAGCGCTCGGCAGGTGGGTCATAACTCGGGTTAAAAGGAATCCCTGAAAAGCATCAAAGTGTGGTGGCAGCAGATGACGTGGGAGCAAGGGAATAACAGGTTACTTGCAATTTAAACAAGCTTTTCGGAGAGCACGGTGCTACGTGAAAGCATCTTAATGCTTCAGCATTTGTGTTACGAAGTGATTCTGATTCTCCACTCTGTTTTATGCTCTTAGAGAAAGAAATAATTTTAATACATTACTTGTTTTGGAAAATAGGTCTTACAAACGTGAGAAGACAAATTTAGGAACTGTGTTACAAATACTCTTTGCATGTGGATCTCTTGCCCTTTAGCACTAGGGAATGTTTTGCATGTGAGGGATGCAATAATTTGTCCCGAGTCCCAATTCGCTAAACCAGTGTCCCCTGGAAACTTTAGTCAGGTGTAGGATTCCGGTGGTGTCCCCCGGGAGGAGCACCTTGGACACAGCAGTGTCTTTGGCACCGCAGGAAGGGTTTGGGCAGGGCTGGCAGCCCCTCTTCACCTCCCGGTTTTCACATCTTGTTTTCAAGAGCAGTGTGAAAAATAAGTATTTTCATGGTTTGTTATGGTAGTGAAACAGGGAAAGTCGGGGCTGCTGTTGTAGCAGTGTTGTAATCAAAGTCACTTTCCAGTTTGAAAACGTCTATTTTTGTGCGTGGCTGTTTTAGCAGATCTGGCATCATAAAGGTGCTCGATGCCAGGGTTTGTTTCCTGTGTGAACGTATTTTAAGCTATTCCACTATTCCATAAAGCTGCAGGTGATTTGCCTGCTGAATTAGCAGTTCAAAGCTTGGTGATGCTGAGAAATAACTCGTATTTTGGGTTAGGCTTCGGCAGGAACCGGGTTTTTCTGAGTGCAGGGCGTTGAACTCGAAATTCAAAAGCCGTGGCTGTTTCATTCCAGTTCTGCAGCATGCCTGCTCCTCTCCCTGCTTCACCTCCTCACATGGAGTGCCTGTCCTCATTGGGGAGCCCTTCTCCAAGTGCAGGCTGCTGAGTTTAACCCCTTGTTTCCCCAGAGAGTCAGGAATACTTAGGGAGCTACGTGTGCCATGCAAACTTCACGTTAAATACAGCTTGTAAGGTGAGGGAGACATTGTTCATCTGGGTGTGTTGGCTTGGATATCATTACAACTGCAACTTCTGTGGCCCCACCCAAATTTGACATTGCTTGCTAGGCAGGAATTTGGTTCTTTAAAAAAATTCAAAAATCAGCTTTTAATTTAAAAGCTAGTTTGTGATTTTTTGAGCCAGTGTTTTGGCAAGAAAATGGTATAACAAAGCAACAATATGTTCATCCAGATCTTTCTAAAGAAGAGTAAACAAGGCCTTTCACATGAGTGGAAAAGAAAACTCTGTTAGATTCTTCAGAAGGCTTAGTAAAGAAGAGAATGCCCACGGGAGGTTTTTATTTGCAATAAAAACCCTTTTAGGAGGCCTAAGCAGGGAGGAAGAACGCTGGGCAGCTCGGTGGCACTGTGGATTCTTAAGCTATTTTAAGAAGTGCACAAGAAGGAGAATCTTTGTCAGGGGATGTGTGTGGGACTGGGAGGATCCGTGGGGATGAGGACACCAGTTAGTCACTGACCAGTAGCTGTAGGTGACACCTCACTGGTGCAGGTGGTGGTACTGCTGCCCAGAAGAGTTTCCAAGAACAGAATCATGGGATCATTTGGGTTGGAAAACACCTCCAAGGTCATTGAGTCCAACTGGTAAAACAGCACAGGATGACTGTTTTGGGGACCACAGGATTGACTGTCTTAGAGCCCAGTGAGGTGATGCTCACTTCGTTTGTGTGTTCTTTAAATAAAACCCACTTGTTTTATCTGAAAAGCACCTTTCAGAGAAAATAACATAGTTATAAAATCTTGCTTACCTTGATCCCTGTTGGAAAGTTGACCCTGTCATTTCAGCAGGGATTACTAAAGTTTTCAGTCAAACACAATTTGAAATCCTGGGTAAAAATGTGACTGAGGAGAGTCAGGTGAAGGTGGAGTTGCTCAGATGATGCAGAAACAAAATTTTATTCCCGCTTGTTTTCCTGGGGGGTCAATATCTGTCCCGGAGCACTCTGCGTTCCGTTGATGTGTCTGGCCTGATGTTTCAGGGATAAGGAGGATTGGCAGGAGGCCTGATCAGCAGCAGCAGCAACAGCAGCAGGGAGAAGGCAAACCCATCGACAGGAGACCTGAGCGACGACCTCCCCGCGAGCGCCGCTTCGAGAAACCCGCCGAGGAGAAGGGCGAGGGAGGAGAGTTCTCTGTGGATAAGTAAGAGTTTTGTCCTCCTCATAAAGAGCTTTCCTAGCTTTGGCAGGGGAGGGCTGTCCTGCCTTCTGCTGCTCAGGTAAAAAAGATGACTGTATCAAGATGGAATTCCTGTCATGTAGATTGTAACACTTCATTTTCCATGGTTTTGTTTGCAAACTTAAATTTTAAATTGAGAGAGATCTACATGAACAGGTTCATAGGTGTATGAACCTGTGAAATTATGGCTTAAATCAAGCTGTTCCCCATATTTTTCTCCATCTGTAGCAGATAGCTCAGGAAAGGAACCCAAGCATAGCTGTTTGCTGCAGGATGAGATTTGTTTGCTGTTACAGCTGTGGCTTTAATCTGGACAGCTGACTTAAAGCCAGCAGAAGTTTGTCCATGTAGGTGTTTGCACCTTGGCTGTGGTGGCTTCAGACCTGGAAATGGTGAAGCTATCTCAGATCTACATGAAGTTTAAAATGTGTTGAGTATTGTGAAGCAGCCAGAATTCAAGTAATGTTCAAATATTAAAATCTTAGTAGCCAGTTAAAATCCTTTTAAAAGTAAATTGGAGAAAAGTTAAATTGAAATTCTATTGGTTAATTATGTAACACGACACAAACACTAAATTTTGGCATTAATGCCAGAAGATGCAAACAAACAACAGATGTGAGCATTTGTTTCCAGATTTTAAAATCATGGAATCACAGAATGGTTTGGGTTGGAAGGGACCTTAAAGATGACCTGGATCCAACCCATACATGCCATGGGCAGGGACACCTTTCACCAGACCAGATTGCTCCAAGCCCTTCCAACATGGCCTTGGACACTTCCAGGGATGAGGGAGAGACTTTTTTTTAAATTAGAGTCTCGACCCAGCTACAGACTAATTATCCGAGGCAATATAAAGTAAATAAAGTTCTCAAAGAGGAACAGAACCATGAAACACGCTGTACATTTTTGGAGGTGAATCACTTCACCCAGTTACCAACAGTTACTCTCAAAGGAAAAACCAAGTAAACAAAACCCTCAGAGATGACAAGAGCCATGAAATGCTGTCCATTTTTGGAGTGAGTCCCTGACCTGTGGCTGTTCCATCCAGACCCATCCTGGACCGACCCATGCGTGGACGTGGCGGCCTGGGCCGGGGCCGTGGCCGTGGGCGCGGCATGGGCCGAGGAGATGGCTTTGACTCTCGTGGCAAACGGGAATTTGACAGACATAGTGGCAGCGATAGATCGTAAGTCTTTACCTTGTCCTACTCCTTTCGGCTCTTCATCACCACTCTGACCCCGTTGACTATTGATCTTTTGAATTTCTGTGTCTGGACACTATGATGTTAACTCAGTTTTGTTAGTTCTGTTTCACATTCACATTTCAGCGGCCTAAAGCACGAGGACAAGCGCGGTGGCAGCGGATCACACAACTGGGGAACCGTCAAAGACGAGCTAACGTTAGTAACCTGTCCTTGCTCAGAAAACTATTAGCACTGTGTTAATCAGCCCTAATTATGGCTTGCAGAACACACAGATTGAGCTGCCTTTTTGCCTTTGATCTCCGTGATTTTTTGCCACGCTTATGCAGAGTTTAAAACCTGAGCGATTTCTTGTAACATAAGCGTGGCTTTGCTGTTAAACCAGGATTTTGGGGAAGTTTGGGAGGTCTTGTGCTGGTTTTGGAACAATTCTTTGTTAAAATTGAAAAGTGTTCTATTTTTAGAAATTTTGGTTCAGGTTAAGCATGCATTCTGTATTAGAAAAATCCAGCTATTCCATTGAAATCTGTTTTTAATGCCCAAATCCATTTTGTGTTGGAAGGGATAGTGGGAAGCTTTGGGGAAAACCATTAGTTAAGTAAAAAGCATAGAATTTAAAAGGCACAGAAAGCACCAATCCTTATTGAAACAGTAAATCCACTGTAGATCTTGATTGTTAATCTTATGTAGCTTTAAAGAGGGATGAAGTTGTAAAAAAGCCCCAGCTCCCAACTGTTATGTAATTGCAGTGAATTGGATCAGTCAGCTGTAACTGAGGAAACGCCAGAGGGAGAGGAACATCCACCTGCTGATTCTGAAAATAAGTGAGTACCACCCCTCTCCGTGCTCCTGGCTTGCTTCAGAGGTGCTATTGCATTACCTTTCACCTCTGCTATTTATTCCCACATCTGTTTTGCCAAACTCAGATTATCAATAGATAATCCACAGTGCTGCTGAATGAGTCTTCTTTAAAACTACATGTCTGCAAATTGTTGTCTTTAAAATTCCTTGGTGTCCTGTAGGCATTTGCAGCTTTATTTATTAATAATAATTTCTAATACACTTTGGGTCTTGGGATTGCAACTCCTGATCCCAAATCCCAAAGGATCTGTGCTGAGACTAGCGAGAAACACCAAGCAAATGGGACTGAAATGCCAGTGGAAAGCAACTTTTTAAACTCAATTTTCTAGAACACCCTTGGGGCCTGTGTGACTGAGCTGTAGGAGAAAGGTTGTATCTTTCGTTCTCCTGGCAGTTTTCAAAGTTACCTGCATCTCTTCCCATTCACTTGGACACTGTTACAGAATGATGTAGGGACTGGATAAATGAAAGAGTAACCAGAAAAGCAGAACAAGCCTTTCTGATACTGAGTTGATTTAAAAATATGATACAAATTTGCATGGTAGCCTCGCATGACAAAATGGTGTATCTTAATGAGTGAGCTTTGTAGAGGATTAAAAAAAATGGCAAACAAAATTTTGTAATACTTGTTAGCACAAGATTCCTAGCCTGATTCCTTCACTAGTAACTTTGTCTTTATAGAAAGATTTTACAGTCAAACTTGTTTGAATAATTGTCCTTGGTTCAATAAAGAAAGTGTATTATCCAAAGCTGCTGAAATTCTGGTTTTTAAAATACTACAAAGCTTGAAAACTGTTGGGAAGGACAAGTTCTCACTGCCTTAACTTGAGTGTTTATGAGAGATCTGTGTCAGAAAGGGGGAAAGAAGTGCCAAACAAGTCATGACAGCAGTTGGGCTTTCATGTTTGGAAATAAAATTAACAGTAATCTGGAGAATTGATGGCATGGGTCGGTTTTAATTTCAACATTTTGCTGTGCTCAGAGGTGCCTGGGTGTCATTTTTTTGGCATTCCCTCTAAAGGAGATGAATGGTGGAAGTGAGCATTCATATTGTCACCTCTTAACTGCTAAATCCTTGACAAACTTTCTTTTATAACCTGCTGCAACTAGCAGATTATTTTGAAATTTGCATCTCAGGTGTAAATTCTTGGTTGTGTTCATAATCTCCATGAATTCACTGCAGAGAGAATGAGGTTGAAGAGGTTAAGGAAGAAGGCCCTAAGGAAATGACCCTGGATGAGTGGAAAGCCATCCAAAGCAAGGATCGCGCCAAGGTCGAGTTCAACATCCGCAAACCAAACGAGGGAGCTGATGGGCAGTGGAAAAAAGGATTTGTGCTCCACAAGTCAAAGAGTGAGGAGGTAAAGTGCCTTTCTGTACTTGCAGTGTCCACTTTGTGAAGGTTTTGTTATTGATAAGCATTTCTTGGAGTGGCAGCTCTGTTTTGAGAGATGCTGAGCTGTAGTTGGAAGTTCAGAAAGTGGGAACAAACGTTTTTTAATTTGAACTTCATTCTTTTTCATTTGAACAACATTCTTTTAGCAGAATTGAACTTCTGCAGTAGCACAAGTGACCTTTCTGGCCGTGGTTGGGTTTAGGAGCTGAGCTGTACCCTCAGATTTGTAAGAACTGCCTCTTGGTGAGAATTTTAGGGAAAGGTTGTCCAGTTTGCTTTTTAAAAAAGGAAACTTATGTTATTTAGCATCTGTTCTCCAGTACACAAGTTTATGGTGCTTGCTGAGTGATGTCAGCTTGAAAGGAAGGCTGGTCATGCCTCAGAGACCTTAAACCTAAACTGTGCATTTTAAATTTGTGGCGTGGGTGTCTTTTCACTTAGCGCTGTTACAGAGCCAGGCTCTTGGGAAAGCGGTTGAAATACATTTGTGTGCTCCAGTCATACTCAGCATAGTTGCTGTAGAACTGTTTTAAATTTGTAGTTTCTCATTTCAGGCATTGCATAATGTTAATTATTCTGTTCCAAGAGTGGCAAGGGGAGATGCACAAGGGAGGGAAGTGCTGAGAGCTCTGTTTTGTAATGCAGGGCTGTGCTAATCTTTAGTTTTAATCTTTGTTTTTAACACTCTGTAATATGTTAAGTAGCTCACTTAAGAGATTGGTGGCTGCAACTTTGTATACTGATGGTGCTGAGTCCTTTGAAGTAACTGGATAGTGTGTAATACTGTGTTTGCTCTCTTGAAATGTATTTCTGCTTTTTCACACCTTGTCAGTTTTTATCCTGGTAGCTGGGATGTAATACTGAGTGGGGGGCACTGCTCAGTTTTCCAATGGAAACTCCATTTCTGTGCTGATTGAACTCCCAATGAGTTTGACTTGGTCACAACTCAGGCTGTTTTCTTGCTGTGTGGGGTAGTTCAGTTCTTGAAATGATTGCATGGCTGTGTTTCCTTGGAGCTGTTCACTGAAGTGTTCATTAAATGCTGCTTTCTCTGCCTTGGGTAGAAAAGGGAATTTGAGTTACACTCAGTGTTGCTGTGTGCTGAAAGACTATATTAAACAGAAGTATTTATGTACTTTACCAAGATTTACTAAACCTGTAGCTCTTCAAATTCCCTCAATCTCTCTGAATCAGATTTATTTGACATTTTACCACTCAGAGCAGTCTTTTTTTAACATATGAGCATGTGTGATGGTAAAGGTGATGCTACTTGTGAGTCATTTAGAAGCTAGAAAGATACAGACTGTATTTTCCATTTGAAGACTGAATCAGTTAACTCAAAAAAAAAAAAACCACCAAGCAAAAAACAAGAACAAAGAAAAGAATCTGAACAAAACCTGTGAATAATCAAATTACTCCCATGGAAGACCTGACATAATTAGTAGATTGTTCTGTTTAAGAGGTTAACTTCTCACATAAACAAGTTGGGTATTTTTAGCACCATCACATAAGAAGGTAACAGCCTCTTGCTGCATAAGCATGAAAGTGAGGTATTAACAAATCTGCCTTTAAATTGAGCTGCTTTTAGCCTGCTTTATTGTACATCCAGCAGATGTGTCTCCCCATCTCCCTTCTTCATTGTTCCCTGATCCCATGGGAAGCAATGTGGGGATTTTCTCTCAGGATTATAGGAGAATAGCTCTATAATACAGGCGTTAGGAAAGCTTCCACTGCAGCTCCTTTGTGAGCAGCTTTAGAATGCAAAATATTTTTAAAAAACACCAATCACTTGCTGTTTCCTCTCTTTGTCCTCTTGGATGTACTTTGGAGTCAAGAAATTAATGTTTCTCTGATTCTTATTGGTAAGAAGAGAGATATGTGTGGAAGTGATTTGGTTTACAGGTAAATTCTGGTTTTCAGCTCCACATCTTCTGTATTCTTACTGCTGAAAAACACCGTGTGCCCCAGTAGATCTCTCAGAAATTCAAAATACTGTGTTGAGCATTCCTGTAGCTTGAGAACTCCCTAGGGGTCTGGGATGAGGATCTAGTGCTGCTCCTCTGCCTGTGTCTTGGGAAAGAGCTGTCCTCCTTTTCCTTCTCCTTGTCGTCCTCACCGAGGGGTGAAATGCCTGACCCTGTCTGAGATCTTTCCTCTTTTTCACATTTGCTCTGCAGGTACTGGAAGGTGATACTTTGGATAAAATGAGCTCTCAATTCTGTCTCAGATTCTTGCTGATTTAATCTGAAATCCTGAGGCGTTGGCAGCCCTGCTCCAATGAGCCTCTTTCCAGGACATGGGGTTATGCCACAAAACAGAGATCCTCTTCTTTTCTTTCTCTGCAGCTGGTTTAGTGGCTTGAGTCTTCAATTTCTACAAAAAGCAGCCAGGAGTTATATTGTGGACAGGTCTTAAAATTTATTCCAAAACTGGAATACAGGACTCCTGGAAAAACTGATACCCAGTAGATCTCTGTACTTGCTGTGCCTCTTCAAACCTCCTCACTAATCCAGTCACTTCCTTAGAGGAGGTTGCAGAGGGGACATTAGGAAATACATTTAGGACAAGAATAATTCATCTTTTCAAAGTTGGAAGGAATGACTCTTGAATGAAGCCTCTGCAGGAAGATTTCTATGAACAGTGATTTAAACATCCCAGCTCTTCCCTTCTCATTTCTGTGCCTTACATGTGGCCATGCTGGAGACCAATCTGCATGTGTGGTCTCTGCCAGGGCTTCCTGCAGCTCATGGGCAGCTTTTTTGGTGTCCCATCTGAGCTTTTTGGTGTCCAATCTGAGATTTTTGGTGTCCATCTGAGCTTTTTGGTGTCCATCTGAGCTTTCTCTTGTCTCCTCACTTGGCACATCCATGCTGTGATCTCTCTGGCCGCTTGCACAGCTGCTCCCTCATCCCTCTGCTGCTCCATGTGCTCAGTGCCATCTGTACCCAGCAGTTCGTGTGACCTGATTACCTGTTGTTCCTGTATGTAGTTGAGTCTCATTTCTTCCTTTTGTTTTCTCCCTTTGTTCCTTTTGTCACTTTGGCGTGGACACACAACTGTCACCAGACAAAGGCGATGACAGAAATGCAGGGGAGTCTGCTGGATTCAAATGAGGTACTGATCCTTTCTATCTAACTGGTGATACCTGTGTGTTAACGTGAGCCCCTTCAGCAGGCAAGGTTTGGATAAAAAAAACTCATCAAAATAGAGAATTTTATTGAATATGGAGCTCTTCTGTCCATGCCTGTTGTCTCACTGTGCACCATCCAGCACCCATCATGGTTTTAGTCCCCTTGCTCTTCATCCTGCTGATTTCAAACCTTATCATAAAAGCTTCTGTCATGAGTCCATTTATTTTGATGCTGCTGGTTTTTCATCTCTCACTGTCTGCTTTGGCCCTCTTGGTAGTTTGTTCTTAATTTTTGACAGCCTTCCCCAAGACCCTTAATGCAGCACTGCCTTCAAGAAGTGATCAGGTATTAAAACACTATAAAGAGTTACCAGTACCTAGAAATTCAGTGTTTCCGAGGATTTTTCAGGATAAGCAACTTGTTCAATGTGTCTGACTTATCACCCAAGTGATGGAAGAGGCTGAGGAGAACATGCCAAGTCTTTTGTTGGAGTTTCAAATGAGCTTTAGTTACTTTGGAAAGAGAAATCATCAGGTTACACAGGAAATTTGCAATTTGTTGGTTTAGTGCTTATATCAAAGTCAAGTTGTAGAAATAATTGTAGTTGTAGTTGTGATTTTTGGTAAACTATAGTAATTTGTTTTTGAATAAAAACAGCATAGAGAAGGAAATACACAGAATTACTGTACAAATCCACTGATCCCACCACTCAGAAAAGAGAATGTCACATGGCTACCAATAGTTGCAAATAGAATCTCAGTAGCCTGCAGTGATGAAAACTGTAGGTAAAAAAATTAAATAGCAAGAAAGGAGTTAAAACCATCACTAAGGTGTTTTGTAATGTTCTGCAGAGCGTTGGTGTTAGGTTTGAGTGGTGCCTTGTCAGGCTGAGGTGTGCAATGACTTTTCTCTGCTCAGACAAACTTCCTAAGTTTGGCAGAAAGATTTCTAAGGTAAAAGTGTACAATTAAATGGATAAAGTCAGGAGTGGGGTAAGGAGCAGCTGTTATGTGGGATACATCCCAGTGGAATGTGTTGGAAATAATGCAGCGTGGAAGGAGTATTTCTAATTAGATTGGAGATGGAGGGACAGGACAAGGGGGAATGGCTTCCCACTGCCCCAGGGCAGGGATAGATGGGATATTGGGAAGGACCATGGAATCTGACAGCAGCTCGGACTCCAGACCTCTCCATCCCTTGGCAGCCTTGTGAAGGCTCCACAGATGGCAGTTAAAGGGTATAGGGCTTAATTGCACAATGTGTTGCCTTTGGAAGTCAGAATGTTGTGTAACTGGAGCAGAAAAGTAAATTAGAGTTGGGAAGCTTAAGCCTGCACATGGCATTTGTGTAGGAAAACCAGGGAGGTGGTGATTGCTGTGCCAGGAGCTGGGGGCTTGCAGGGAAGGAAAATGCTGGATGTTGTTGTGTTTCCAAAACACCATGGTTGAGCTGTAATAGGCAATTTTTTACATTTTTTTTTACATTATCCTAAGTGCAAAAAAACTGGCTTGCACATGGAAAAAAAATTTGTGTCAAATAGGAGAAATAATTGCTTTTAAAACCCCTGGTTGGGTTCAGTGTGGGATTGAAATTCTCCAAGGTGCTGAATCATAACACTGATGGTGTTTGTAACTCCAGGGAGCATCCCTTGCTCCTCCAGGCTCAGGTTTCCATCAAATACCTTGGGAACAAACCAGTAAGGGAATATCATGGCAAAGGTGCTGAGATCCACATTTCCCAGTGACACTGGGGAGATTGGTTGTGTTTTAGCTCCTTCAGTTCCTTGTGCTTGAGCTCTCGGTGCCTCGTTTGCTGTTAGAGCAAATGCAAAGCAATTGGGATTCTCAGCAGCTCCCTGGGCTTTAAGTATTCATCCAGGGCTAAGCAAATGAAGTGCAAATCCTCAGGGAGCAAAATTAGGGTGAGTGACCAAGTGTGGAAAAAGAATGGAATGAACTGATGGAACCAGGACACAAAATGAGAATTGCTACAACATGAGATTCTGTACTGGCTTGGTAATAATCACTTTGGTCTGGGATAAGGACATGTTGCTCTGATGGAATTTTGGGAAGGATTTCTCCATGGAAAGGGTGGTCAGGCATTGGAAGAGGCTGGAATCCCCATCCATGGAGGTGTCCAGGGAAGGACTGGATATAGGTTGGTGACAAGGTGGCGATTGGGTGCAGGTTGGACTCAATCCTGGAGGTCTTTTCCAACTTGAACGAATCTGTAAACTCATGAATTACCTTGGAAAGGCAGAACGCTTTGCTCTCTAACAAGAAAGTCCAAGTTTCTTGAGTCACTGCAGGGAATGGCTGATGGCATTGTGTGATCAGGGGCTGCAGTGACCAGAGCACAGCTACAAAAGGGGGCTTGGAGTGATTTTTCTTGCTGATGAAGAAATCCTCTCTGCAGGCTCATGCTGAGGACTCCGTAATGGATCACCACTTCCGCAAGCCGGCCAACGACATCACATCCCAGCTGGAGATCAACTTTGGAGACCTGGGCCGCCCTGGCCGCGGGGGCAGAGGGGGCCGGGGGGGCCGAGGGCGCGGGGGCAGGGCCAGCCGTGGAGGCAGAACTGACAAGGTGAGCACCAGCCCAGCTTTCACCCCCCGGGGAATTCACCTCGGCTCCCACTGGGATCTGCCTTATTCCTGGGGGAGGTGTTCTGACAACAAACGGCACTTTTAAACCCAAGCAAAACTCCTTTTATGCAAGTTCACTTTAAGCTAAGTTGTTATTAGGATGTTTGGAGGCAGAACTGACAAGGTGAGCACCACCCCAGCTCTCACCCACGGGGGAATTCACCTCAGCTCTTCCTTATTCCTGGGGGAGATGCTCTGACAACAAACGGCACATTTTAAACCCGAACAAAACTCCTTTTAGACAAGTTCACTTATAAACTTTTTTTTAACATTTTAACATTTTAAATACAAAACTTGAGAACTTAATATCAGGCCAGGAAGTTCCACTCCTTGGCTCTTCCTGCTGTTCTCATCCTCATCCCTCATGGCCTCATCCCTCATGAAGAGTATCCTGAAGTTCTTAATTTCTGCACTGGTTTTTAGATGTGGTGCAGAGCCTTTTAGAAAGCTCTGTTGGGAAGTCCTGAGGAGATCCTTGGCCAATGTATGAATTTTTAGGGCTAAGTTGGCACTAAAAATTACTTTTTATCAACATCTGCTTTTTGAGAGGGGAGAATCACACATGAACATTTAATTTGTGCTACAGTTATTATTTGTGCTAAGTTATTATTAGGATGTCTGAGCAGCATTGTCATCAAACACAAAAAAGGGAGGGTGGATTTGGATTTTTAAAAAATGCCTGTCGTTTTGTCTAAACCTGAAAAATGACTTTCCAGCGTGGACAGATCTGAATGTACCATGAGCTCTGCCTCAGCTGGTGCCAGAGCAGAACCACAAGTGCTGGGCTGGTTATTTTCAGCCCCAGCCAGGACACTCAGTGTGCGCTGTGACCTGTTGGGGGTGAAGGACTGGTTGTACAGCTGCATGTCATGTCTTGAACCTGAGGAATTCAGATTTTCCAGTTGGAAAAATGGGGCTCTTACTGCTTTTTCTCTAATTTCTAGTAATGTTTTTCCTTTCTCTGGTGCTAAGGCACCAGAGAAATACCTTGATGAATGGGGTTTGGGAGAGAATATGTGAAGTTCAAGTACTGTAGTGTAGCTACAGTGAAGACTTGATTGACTATGAATCACTTAGTTGCCTTAAAAGCATCCAATCCCATTGTTACTGGTTAGAAAATGAGCTCAGTCTGTGTGCTGTGGTTTTCTTCACTCAGATTTGTTCATTTTTTGTCCCTTCTAGGAGACACAGACTTCACAAATCTTAGATTGGTTATCTGGGAAACTCTGTCCTGACAGCAGTATAAGAATATTTTAGGAAATTGAAATTTAACAGTGGTGGTTTGCTCTGAGTTGTTTCATTGCTATTCTCCAAGAATGCTACCAGAAAGTAATTCCAAACTTTCCTGCACCTGATTTTGTGTTGCTTTTGTTTCCTTGCAGTTGGTCAAGGAGTTTGATGTGATCCACACGCCCAACCAGGTGAGTGACCTCTGCATGTGCATTCCCTGCAATCAGGGACCTAAAATCCCTCCTTTTTTGGCTCTTTCTGCTCTTGTATGCTCAGCAACTGGAGATGCTGAGCTGTAGCTTAAACTTCAGATACTATTTTTTAATTCTGCTTTGTGGCCTGTGGAGTCTTAGGCAAGACAGAGAGACTCTGCAGCTACGGGTGGTGATGCAACTTGCATTTTAAATCTGTTTCTTGATAAACTAATAGCATGACAGGAAGTTCCACTATCTTGGCTCTTCCTGCTCTTCTTATCCTCATCCCTCATGGCCCAAGTGAAGAGTATCCTGAAGTTCTTAATTTCTGCACTGGTTTTTAGATGTGGTGCAGAGCCTTTTAGAAAGCTCTGTTGGGAAGTCCTGAGGAGATCCTTGGCCAATGTATGAATTTTTAGGGCTAAGTTGGCACTAAAAATTACTTTTTATCAACATCTGCTTTTTGAGAGGGGAGAATCACACATGAACATTTAATTTGTGCTGCAGGCAGGGCCTGTTCTGTAACATTTCAGTTGTGTCCCTCAGGAAGGATTGATGGTCCACAGGGAAGGATCTGCCCATGGCAGGAGATTGGAAATCCATGGTCTTCAAGGTCCTTACCAACCCAACCCATTCTGAGATTTCTTTAAAAAGAGAATTGTGCAATAATGATGTGCAAATACAGCCCGCTTGCCTACAATTCCTTTCCAGCTAGCTTGGATTCAAAACGATATTCTAGGACACTTTCTAGAACTTTTGATTTATTGGAATAAATAAAAAAAGGGTTGTTTTAGTAGTAATTTCTGCAACCCCAAAGTGCTTCCACCTCTTCCTCAAGGCAATAACTGTGTGATGTTTCTCTTGCAGTCAAGTGCTTCTGCTCCTGACGTAGATGACCCAGAGGCTTTCCCAGCTCTGTCCTAAACTGGATGTCATAAAGCCAACCCTGCCCTGGTCGGGCCTTCCTCTCCGAGGCTTGCATGCTTAAGGATCCTAAAACAACTAAGAAATTGAAAACAAACAAACGAAAAAAAAAAAAACAAAAACAAAAAAAAAGAGACTGTCATTCATACCATTCACACCTAAAGACTGAATTTTATCTGTTTTGAAAATGAACTTCTCTCGCTACACAGAAGCAACAATATGGTAGTCAAGTTTTGTATTTAGAAATGTAATGGTAGCAGGGATGTTTTCATAATTTTTTCAGAGATTATGCATTCTTCATGGATACTTTTTTGTATTGCTGCTTGAAAATATGCGTTTCCAAACTTGAAATATAGGTGTGAACAGTGTGTACCAGTTAAAAGCTTTCCCTTCATTTGTGTTCATTTTTTTAATTCAGAATTTTAGACTTTTTCCCCCCCTCTTCCCCCCCCAAACTCCAAACTGGGTTTTAATTACTGCACACTACTTCAGTTTCCTTAATTCCTCTTTGGCAGATTTTTCTCAGCCCATGGAATCTGTGGAATATTAATTTGGCAGACTGCTAGTGCTGTATGGAATGAACTCCTGGAGTACTTAAGTTTTAATGCTTCATTTCCAACATGGAAAAACCAGTAATTTTTTTAATCTCTGTTGGGTAGTTTGTTTACACAAAATCTTTCTAGAAAATTGAAAGCAGATACTTGAAATCAAGATTCAAAGCACATTGGTTTATGATTCAGTACCTGTGTATGGATCCAGCAATGGGTGACTGGTCTGAAAACCAGGTTTTTAAAATTCCTGTATCCCACCTTGTCACTCCCCTTTTGGACCTTTATTCCCTCCTCCTTCCCTTCAACAGAACCAGATGCTTTGTTGGCAAAAAAAAAAAAAAAGGAGTTTTTAAATTATCTTTGCATTTTGTTTGAGAGGATGCCCTGAGATTTGGGGAATTCCTGTTGTTGGAGCTGAGATACCCTGAAATGGAGGTAATGCCTGTCCTTGGAGCTGGGAGGTGAGGGAAAGTGTGGCTCTGGAAATCCCCGTGGATTCCAGGTGGGATGTGGGATTGACACACAGGTCCAGCAATACCTGAGGCATTCCCAGCCCTGCTCCAGGTGTTCCAAGGAAGGAGCCCCAGGCTCTCAGCAGGGACTTGTGGCTCTTGGTGTCACACTGGGACAATGGCAATCTGTGTGTGAGACACCAAAAAATACAAACCCAAACCCCAACGCTTCATTATTCCATTCAAATCCACCTCTGGCTCAGTGCAGTGCTCCAGATCTGCTTGGGACATCACCAGTGAATGTTTTTCCAGAGAGTGATTGTAAGAAATTCCTTCTTCCCCTCCAAAATTCACCAGAGGTTGGATTTCATCCCTGTGTGTCTCTTTAATACACAAAAGGAGTTGAGGGAATGACTGATAAAGGGGATTTCTTAGGGTTTTATCTGCAGCATTTGTTAGGAGAATAGGAACAAACCTTTTATTTCGTATTTTCTTCCTTGGCCAGCTTAGAACCTATTTGTAGTTTCTTAGGTGTGTAGAAAACCAGAGGTAACACCCTATTTTTTTAAAAACTGTACAGGACAGGCAGAAAGTGTTGGGAGACCTTGGAATATGGAACACCAACCTGCCCAGCTGTGGTGTTGGTAGCTGGCTTTGCTTTCCCTGAGCTGTTTTCCAGGAGAGCTTGTGTTGGGAACCACTGTGAGTATCATGGATCAGTTCCCTCACCTGCATTTCCAGCCCCAGGCAGGAGAAGGAGGGAAATTCTCCATCTGAGGGTTGGGGAATCTCTTGGTTCACCTCTCCTGACCCTGCTCTCAGTGTGGGGCTGCTGTAGGAACACGGAGTTGTTCCTTTTCCCTCTCCCAGTGGGGTTTGCTGGGATGTGCTGCACCTCCAGCATCAGGGACACCTTGGGTAACACAACTAACAGAAACGCTTGGAGCAAAGATTTCCCTGGAACAGAAACTTTGTTTATCCAAACTATTTGCTGTTCCATTTGCCACCCAGATGATTTTGGGGCCCTGCTGGCTGGACTTGCCCAGCAGCTTTCCCTTTTCCTGCTGCAGAGCATTCACTAAAGGGCACCTAGAGTGATTTTCAACACAGCTTGTACTTAACATTGGTCCTTCTGCTGTTCTGCCAGATGTAAATTTGCCTCTTTCAGTCCATTTGTGTCAAGAGCTAAGACTGTGAACATTTATCTTTAATATTGGTGGGTGTTGACTGAAATAAAGGTTTATTTTCATGCTCTTTAAAAAAAAATGTCATGAAAACACATGGAAATGAAACCACTTAGGTTCATAGTGGCTCTTCTAGAATCTGTTCCAGGAAGTCCAGCATGGGCATTCCCATTCCCAGCATTGACTTTTCCTTGGGAAAGCATCTCCCAAGTAGGTTATTTATGATTAATTAATTTGCTCTTAATAACATTTTCTGTCCTCTTGCTTGGTCCTGCTGCTGTCACACCAAATCTACTTCTGTCACACCAAATCTAGGGGACAGCAACTTTTAAGTTCTGATCCATTGGGAAAGATGGTCGGCAGAAAAAGTTGGAAGCATGGAGCAAATTGGCTTTGGAATGAGCAGTGGCAAGGTTTGAGTGTGGAAGTTCAGCTCAGAGCTGGAATTCTGGGAGGTGGTGGGAGGGAACAGGGGGATTGATCAGTGCAAGTGTTGGCTGTGTGGGAAAGGACGTGGATTCTCCTGGAATGTCAGAAATCTGGGAATATGTGGAGTTGGAGGAGCTGAGACCACCTCACCTGTAACAGCTCTGCCCACCAGGATGGGTTTGCACAGGAAAGCCAAACCTGACATTCCTGCTGGGAAGGAAAAGCTTCCTTTGCCCTTACTGGGAGACTCCCAGGTTGGAGTTATAAAACTGGTCGTCTTCTCTTGGAGTGAGACTGGACTGGACATGAAGCCCCACATTTTGATTTATTTGGAGATTTGCAGAGCAAGGAGAAAATTATTTTCAATGTTCTCTTGTCCATATGGAAGTAGAAAATCAACGTGCAGAATGAGATGCATGGCAAAATAATGCTTTTTTAAAAAAAATGGCCATCTAATCTGCTTTTCTAGTTCAGTTTGGTTATACAGAGCCGACTTGAGGGACTGAGTTGTGGTGCTCAGACAGAATCCTCTTGCCAGGGTGGTTCCCAGGCAGGGTATGGAGAGCAGGAAAAAGTTGGTTTTTTGGGTGTCTGACCCAGTTCTGGGGGAGATTTTTGCTTGGATGACACCCAGCCAGGTGACAGAGGTGGGACCTCTGGAGGGCCCAGAGCTCAGAACCCAGAAGGGAAATGGCTGAGCTGCTGTTGGGCACCAAATCTTGCACTTGGTGTAGCTGAGGGTGGCAGTGGCCTGTGAGCCACCTGGGCCAGGGGGAAAGCCGTGACCTGGGCTGGCTTCAGCTTCCTGTTCCTCTTCTCCTTATCCCCAAAAAGCTGCTTTCTGGGGAAACACCGTGTGCTGAACATGGAACAAGGCCAGGCTGGATGGGGCTTGGAGCAACCTGGGCTAGTGGAGGTGTCCCCCTGAGAATGGGGGAACAGGCTGAGAGATCCCCCAAATCCAGCCCTTGGGCTCTCAGCCTCATGGTGCATCTCTGTCCCACACTTTGTGGGGCTGCTGAGGGCTGTTCCTGCTGTCACCTGGGGTGACAGCTGTCCCTGGGGTGGTGGCACAGCACGGTGGCAGCAGCAGTTCTGCCACTGCTCCACACCTCGTGTCCCCAGCTGTGGATGCCTCAGGTGAGTTCATCCTCCATCTCTAACTGCAAGGTTTCAGCTTTTCTTTTGATTTTCTAATTGTTCTGTGTCAAGCTACAGTGTAGCCCTGGAGCTCCACCAGAGAAAACAACAGGAAACCGAGTTCAAATTTCCAACATTTTATTTATACACACACATCTCGTAAACAAAGCCATTAAATGTGTAACACCCTTCGAACCTGTAATTAGAACACTCCAATAAATCACTTAAATTCCTCTTGACAATCCATTTGGCTGAGTACAGGTGCTGCCTGCTGCTTTTATTCCTGGTGAGGAATTTTCCTGGCTCTGGTGCTGTGTCCCTCATGGACCTGGTGGCACTGGAGGAACAAGAGCTGCAGCTGCCATCCTGGGTGCTAGGCTGTTCCATCCTTCTCTTTCGCAGTTCCTTGGTTTTTTCCAGTGGAAATGAGGTTTTTCCAGCTCTGATCCTGGGCTGGACCCAGCCAGGATGAGTCACTCGTGGCCGTGGGACAGAGTTTGACGGCTGCAGGAACCTGAGGAATGAATGAACCTCCCAAACTCCAGCTCTGGCATTCCCAGCTGCCTCTTGGATTTCAGAACGTTCTGTGGGAGCAGCCGTGTCCTACGGTGAGGTGTGACGTGGGAAAGGTTTTTGTCACTTGGAGGTGTCACGGGTGTGTGACTGGACTGGCTGAGCTGAAGCACTGAAATGGTTTGGAAAGTGCCAAAATCCAGGCCCGGCTCCCATCAAAACACACTAAAATACTATAGAAAGTGCCAAAATCCAGGCCAGGCTCCCACTGAAACACTGAAATACTCTGCAAAGTGCCAAAATTCCTGCTGGACTCACCGTGGCTCCTACCTCGGGAAGGAGCTGCAGTTGAGTTTCACTCTGTCCAAAGTCAGATTCCCTTCGTAGCAAAGGGCAGGAGTCAGGAATGGGGCTGGGAAGATGGAGAGGGGGCTGCACTCGAGCTCGGGGGGCTCGGGGGGCTCGGGGTCAGTGTCAGGCTCTGGGGACACGGCAGAGGTGCCAGGGTTGGAGATGTACTCGGCCACGGGCGCCGGCGGCTCCATCACCTCCACCACCAGCCTCTGGTAGAGCTCAGGGAGCTGCTGCTCATCCCCCGAGCCCTCCTGAGCCCAGTCCCCGNTAAACAAAGCCATTAAATGTGTAACACCCTTCGAACCTATAATTAGAACACTCCAATAAATCACTTAAATTCCTCTTGACAATCCATTTGGCTGAGTACAGGTGCTGCCTGCTGCTTTTATTCCTGGTGAGGAATTTTCCTGGCTCTGGTGCTGTGTCCCTCATGGACCTGGTGGCACTGGAGGAACAAGAGCTGCAGCTGCCATCCTGGGTGCTAGGCTGTTCCATCCTTCTCTTTCGCAGTTCCTTGGTTTTTTCCAGTGGAAATGAGGTTTTTCCAGCTCTGATCCTGAGCTGGACCCAGCCAGGATGAGTCACTCGTGGCCGTGGGACAGAGTTTGACGGCTGCAGGAACCTGAGGAATGAATGAACCTCCCAAACTCCAGCTCTGGCATTCCCAGCTGCCTCTTTGATTTCAGAACGTTCTGTGGGAGCAGCCGTGTCCTGCGGTGAGGTGTGACGTGGGAAAGGTTTTTGTCACTTGGAGGTGTCACGGGTGTGTGACTGGACTGGCTGAGCTGAAGCACTGAGACGGTTTGGAAAGTGCCAAAATCCAGGCCCGGCTCCCATCAAAACACACTAAAATACTATAGAAAGTGCCAAAATCCAGGCCAGGCTCCCACTGAAACACTGAAATACTCTGCAAAGTGCCAAAATTCCTGCTGGACTCACCGTGGCTCCTACCTCGGGAAGGAGCTGCAGTTGAGTTTCACTCTGTCCAAAGTCAGATTCCCTTCGTAGCAAAGGGCAGGAGTCAGGAATGGGGCTGGGAAGATGGAGAGGGGGCTGCACTCGAGCTCGGGGGGCTCGGGGGGCTCGGGGTCAGTGTCAGGCTCTGGGGACACGGCAGAGGTGCCAGGGTTGGAGATGTACTCGGCCACGAGCGCCGGCGGCTCCATCACCTCCACCACCCGCCTCTGGTAGAGCTCAGGGAGCTGGTGCTCATCCCCCGAGCCCTCCTGAGCCCAGTCCCCGTGTCCCCTGCTGCCAGCGCTGCCCACCAGCAGCTTGTCCCCATGGTTGGGAGGCTCGGGCTGCTCCAAGGTTTCCTCCACCTCGGTCGTTTCGGGCTCTTCGAAGCCGCAGGGCAGGAAGAAGCTGGAGGGAGCGCTCAGCTCCGCCTGCGGGGGGACAGGGAATGAATCCCGGCATGGATCTCCTGGGATCTCCCTCCCCACAGCCGCTCATCCTGCTAAAAATGGAAGATCTCTGCCTTCTTCTTGCGTTTAATTTGCCCAGCACATCCTCCAGTCTCCAACAGAGATTATCCTCTGCCAGAGATTGCTGGATTTGCTGCTTTAGGAGATTACTGCCTCGCATGGCTCCCATCTTTTTTTTTTTTTTTT
>VZRM01002369.1:145418-172013 GCA_013397955.1 Grantiella picta
TTTTTTTGTGAAGGTTGTGGGATTAGAATGAAAACCCCTTCTAATTTACCTTGGTAGCCATTAAGCTCTTGGCCCACGTGGCGTTGGCAGGGTCGGGAACGGCTTTGCTCTGCCACTGTGGCAGAAGGAGGGAGAGGAGCGCCTGGAATCTGCAGGGGGGAGAAAATCAAAACCAGGAATGAGTGGTGGTACCTGCAGCACCCTTGGTGTGGGATTAACTCAGGTGTGATGGTGGATCTGCCCTCAGGGGGACCTGCAGAGCTCTCGGGTGGATGGGGATAATTTCCAAGGATTGCTCCCCTTCAGTTTGGTTTTAAGATCTGGATAAAAATTCCCAGTGTCTGTGGACTACAGCTGTATTTTAGGCTCAGAGGGTGTTTTTATTGTCATTCATGCGCTCTGAAATCATTTTGAGAAATCCTCGCTGTCCCATGGTCGTGAATGGACATGACCATCCCAGAGGACAAGCAAAAATCATTTTAAAGTAAAAGAGGATCGGTTTAGATTAGTTAGGAGAAAAGATTATTAAAGTTCATTGGCACAGGGTGCCCAGAGAAGCTGTGCTGCCCCTGGATCCCTGGCAGTGTCCAAGGCCAGGTTGGACATTGGGGCTTGGAGCAGCCTGGGACAGTGGATGGTGTCCCTGCCATGGCAGGGGTGGCACTGAGTGGGATTTAAGGTCCTTTGCAACCCAAAGCAGTCTGAGATTCAATCCCTTCTAACCATCCCAGTTTTATTGGGACACACCAGAGGGATCCACTCACACTTTCCTTGCCGGAGGCACAGAACAAACACAGGCTGAGAGGATGAAGAAGCTGCAGATGAGCACCAGAATCACCCAGCCCCTGGCACCTGAAATGCAGAGCAGCCACCATTCAGCTCCATCAAAAAGATGGGAAAAAACTCAAATCTTTCTGTGTTCCGTGAATAAATCACCGAGGAAACATCTCAGCACAGAACTGGGAGCTTAGAGGCAGAGACGCCACATCTTCAAACCAGCTGAAACTACAAATCTTCAGCAACTGAAGAACACCAAGCGACCTTCAGAATGCCTGGAGATCTCCAGTAATTCAAGAGGAGCAGGAAAGGCATTCCCAAGCTGTGGGAAAGGGAAATCCAAGGGCAAGGACCACCCTGGCGAGGGTTCCTTACTTTCCAAGCAGACGCTGGCGCTGTTGCCCCGGGGTCCCTCCCCGGCTGCTGTCACCGCTGTCATCCAAAGGTCGTGGTGTTCCCCGGGCTCCAGGTCAGGGATGTACAGGGAGTGTGGAGCTTTCCCGGCGGGAATGGCTGGAGGGAAAAGCGAGATGGAAATGGAGAGCCTGGCATGGGATTTTGGTGTGTTCAGCTGGAATGGGGTTCTGAATAAAGTTGGGAAGGGGAGCAGGAGAGAGAGGAAGAGGAGAAGAGGAAGAGGAATAAGAGGAAAATGAGGAGGAGAGGAAGAAGGAGAGAAGAGGAAGAGGAGAAGAGGAAGAAGAGGAATAAGGAAAGAGAAAATGAAGGAAGAATAAGAGGAAAAAGAAGAGGAGAAAGAAGAATAAGGAAAATGTATAAGGAAGATGTATAAGAGAAAAAGGAAGAGANGGAAAATGTATAAGAGAAAAAGGAAATGTATAAGAGAAAAAGGAAGAGAAGGAATAGGAAGAAGAAGGGGAGGAGGAAGAAGAAAAAGAATAAGAGGAGGAGGAAGAGAAAGAAGAAAGAGATAAAGAGGAATAAGAAGAGGAGGAAAAAGAAGAAAAGGAGGAGGGAAAGGAAGCAGCAGGGAGAAATCTGATCGTTTCACACTGAGAGCAACTCAGAATGATCCCACAGGAGACCTTCAGCGAAACGGGCAGCAGGAGAAGCATTTCCAGCCGCAGGCACTCACCATAGAGCTGGGGCTGGCCCTGCCCGTCCCTCCTCTGCAGGTAGATGTGGTAGGCAGTGATGCAGCCCCTCTGCTGGGCAGCTGGGATCTCCTGCCAGGAAACCAGGACGCCGCTGGCCCAGGGAGCTGTGAACATCTGGGGCCCAACTGATGGGGCTGCAAGACACGGGACTGGCTTTAGAGCTGAGCTTAAGGTGCCTTAAAAGTGCCTGGGAGAGCATTGCTGTGGTTTACCTTGTGCTGTGGAGTTTCCCCTGACGGATGCTGCCTGTCCAGCTCTGTCCTGATAAAGTGCAGACACGTGGATGTGATAGCAGAAATTATCTCTGATGTGCTCTGGAGACAGAAATTAAAACTGGGCAGTTGATGGTTAAAGGATTTGCAGTCAGGGCAGAAATATTGCATCAGCTGCTTAAATCAGAGATTAATCTTGTGATTGTTGATAGATCTTTCATAAAGAAGGGGAAGAAATTTTCTCTGATCAACACATTTCAGCAGAATCTTACTGGGCTTTAATCTGAAAATTAATGGTTTCCCGTTGCTGGAGGGCAGGGTTAGATGGGATATTGGGAAGGAATTCTTGGCTAGGAGGGTGGGGAGTGGCTGGGACAGAATTCCCAGAGAAGCTGTGGCTGTCCCTGGATCCCTGGAAGTGATTCTAGTAAAAATTATAGAAATACAGAATCCCAGATTTGGGTTGGGAGAGACCTTAAAGCCCCTCCAGTCCCAGGGATACATCCCCCTATCCCAGGCTGCTCCAAGTCCTGTCCCACCTGGCCTTGGAGGCCAAATTCAGACCTGATTTTTGGCTTAAAATATTTTCCAACCAAGCTGTTGCTCTCCTCATCGCCTAGTCCAGGGTGGCACCTACCTGCTATCACCGTGCTCAGGTGGGAAGGTGACAGCTTCACCCAGGAGCACTGGGGCTGCAGCTGGGGGTCCCTCGGGGACTCTGCCCACTCCACCACGTACCCCCCGAGGGGCACAGCGGCTCCAGCAGGGGGGCTCCAGCTCACCAGGATGCTGCTGTTCCCCAGGGCCACGGCAGAGACTCGCTGGGGAGGAGGAAGATCTTGCAGGGGAGAACAAAAACCACCGTCAGCACAAAGTAAAAAAAACAAAGCCTGAAGTAAAAAAACAAAGTTTGATGTTTGGGTTTTACTGGGTCTCATCCACTCTGGCACCATGGGAAGGATAAAAATGAACTGTAATTAAAGAAAAGGTGATCATGGGAGGGTGAGGGTTGTGCTGGTAGGAAAAGTCACATTCTTGTCTTCTGTCCTGGAACACCCACAGGACTGCTTGGCTGTGCAACCCCAACCCCAGGAAATCCCAACACCCTGACGTGATGGAGCCACAAAAAAGGATGTGGAGCTGCTGGGGTGACTCCAGAGCAGGAATGGGGGTGTTCCAAGGGCTGGAGCCCCTCTGGGGTGGAGCCAGGCTGGCAGAGCTGGGGGTGTTCAGCTGGAAAACACCACAGGGAAAATCAGATCTGCAGATCCCCAGATTCTACTTGGATGGCCCTGGATGAGCAGAGCGTTGTGGGACCAAACAGCTCCAGGTTTGTGGCACACAGCAGAGCCCTGGAGTCATTGCAGGCGATCCGGAGCAGCAGAAGCTTACCCTGGCTGCCCAGGCGGGTCAGGATGGCAGCAGGGGGGGAGCTGCCCCGGGAGTTGCGGGCAGTGACAGTGACCCTGCGGCTCACCCTGGGGGTGACCCTGGAGAAGCTGGTCTGGGTGGTGTGGTGGGATTGTTCTGGGAGCTCCCCATGCTCCAGAGCTGCCCAGGTCACTGTGTATCCCAGGATTCTCCCTCCTGCCTCCGACTTGCTCAGAGCCTGTGGGGAACAGAGCAGCTGTCAGTGTGTTTGACAAAGGTGCTGGGAAAGCTGGAGAGGGACTGCGGACAGGGATGGAGGGACAGGACACAGGGAATGGCTTTAAGGGGGAAGGGGGTAGATTTAGATGGGATATCGGGAATGAATTCCTGGCTGGGAGGGTGGGGAGGGCTGGGATGGAATTCCCAGAGAAGCTGTGGCTGCCCCTGGATCCCTGGAATGTCCAAGGCCAGGTTGGATGGAGCTTGGAGCAGCCTGGGACAGTGGAAGGTGTCCCTGCCATGGCAGGGGTGGCACTGGATGGGATTTAAGGTCCTTCCCAACCCAAACCATTCCATGACCTCTTTTTCCCATTTAATTCCAGTTTAGTGAAACTCCTCCTCTGTGAGGTGCTGATTTTTCCAGCAGCAGCACAGCTGGGGACAAGGAAACACTTCCTGCCCTGCACATGAATTCAAACCAGACTTCTCACAAGGAGGGGGAAAAAAAGATTAACAGCACAGCTGGATTTGTCAAATTGAACAAGTTTTGATCTGGAGGAAAAACCTGGATTTTACTTAAAGGCACGATAAAGAATTATTGAACTGGAAGTGCTCAGAACACAATCTCTAAGGTCTGGGTGACACCACGCCCTGGGTTTTGCTCCCCTCTGGCTGCCTGCAGTTGTATTCCCAGTTTCAGTTTCCTGATGTTTCTATGACATTAATTCTTTTGTTTGGCTGATTTTTGTCATTAAAAAAAAAAAAGCCTGAGGCACCAACAAAAATGTTTGCAGCGTTCCTGGTGCTTTGGCAGTGCCTCAGGACACGGGCAGTGCCGGAACCACTATGAAAACCTGCTGAAATTAAATTTAAAACCCTTTTTTTAGAGTTTTTGGGTATTTGTCTGAGAGTAGGAGCACATTTCTCACAGGATGTTGTACTGAGGCTCAGCCTTTGGCTTTGAAGCTGCTGTGAGAACCCTAAATGCAGTTTATTACCCTGTTTTATGAATGATGCTGCAGGAAGTCACTTCTGATAAAGAAAGTGCTGCAAGATAAAGGTCTTCGAGTTAAAGCCACAGCCTCTGGGGTCACAGAATCACATGAGAATTTCTGCTTTCACTCGCACTGTGGCTCTTCTTGGTGTGGGGAAAAACAGTGAATTTTTTACCCAACTCTCGGGGTTTTAACCCAAATTCTATGTGGGGTTCTGGCCCCCAGCTCTGCCCGCCAGACCCAAAAAATGCTGTCAGCTGGGAAAGCTGGAGAGGGAATGGGGACAAGGGATGGAGGGACAGGACACAGGGAATGGCTTCCCACTGCCAGAGGGATAGATGGTCCCATTCTTTCCATCCTCTGGCTGGTGGATTTGCCCTCAAAAAACCCAGAGATAAATGTGTCAGGAAAGCTGAGGTGACAGAAGGTGACAGAGCTTGGCTCCTCAAGGTCCCTGAGCAGCACAAACTCGTCACATCATTTTGTGAGCTCAAAGCAGAAAAGTCAGAATGTGGGATTGCAGTTCCTTCCATTTGGGAAGGAGTTGTTCCCTGGGAGGGTAGGGAAGCTGCTGCCTCTGCTGGGGTTTTGCTGAACTCACCTTCCAAAAAAGGGAGAGGTTTTGGTGCCCAGAATCCACATCCTGCTGGCGATACCAAACATCCAAAATCCCAGTTGGCACTGGTGGGGAAGGAAAAGGGCAGCAGTGGGAATGGAAGGGGTTTGAAGCCAACAAACAAGGCGACGGCACGAAAAGTAGGTAAAACCCCTGAGAAAATTCAGATTTAAGCTTTAAAACGTCCCTGAAACACTGCAGGATGTGATAGCCCACGTTTGGTGGTGTTTGGCTGTGTTTAGGATGGGGATCAGGAGGAGAATGAGCCATAAATCCAAGGAGGGGTTTGGATATGCTTCTGGCTTTATCCTGCCCTCAGTAATCCCAAGGAAAGCCACACATCAAAGGCACTGCATTAGCTCCTGAATTTGCATCAATTTGAGGCTTGTGAAGGTCCTTGGGGTTGGCTCCACCGATCCTACAACAGCAGCCTCAGAGGAGGGGGTTGGTGGGATCTGCAGGATTTCCCCGTCTGGCTCTAGGCAATAAATGCCTTTAACAGCTTGTCTGGGGCGGTTTAAACCCCCAGCTCCTTCCAGAACTCCCGCTGGAAACTCCTGATGTTTCGGATAAACCTCCCAAAATAAGGGAAGCTCCGGCTGGTGGATTTGCCCCCAAAAATCGGGAGATAAATGTGTCAGGAAAGCTGAGGTGACAGAAGGTGACAGAGCTTGGCCCCTCAAGGTCCCTGAGCAGCACAAACTCGTCACATCACTTTGTGAGCTCAAAGCAGAAAAGTCAGAATGTGGGATTGCATCTGCTGCCCTCCAGCCTGGCTTTGGGAGCTCATCAACCACATGGGCAAGGCAAGATTTTTAGCAGCTCACGCTAAAAGGTGCAGGAAAAGGAATTTCTCGTTGAAAAGGTGCAGTTTTGGGTTTGCAATGAGACAATTCACGGAGAACTTGAGTTGCTCTGACAGAGTGGTGATGATGCACCCAGAGCTCCTCGTCTGCAGCCTCCCCTGGTCTGAGGGCAGAAATGCTCCCTGATCAGCTAAAACACTTCTCATCCTCCTCCTGGGCGGCTGGGAGGTGATGACCACAAACTCAGGGTGCGACGAGAAAGGGGAGAAAACTGCCGAGAGGAAGGTGGGGGAGGGAAGGAAAAGTTCACACCTCCCTCGTCAATCAATGCTTCTTACAGAAAGCGCTGCTGCGGCAGAGGGAAATGGGCTAAGAACTGCACCAACCTCCCAGTAATTCACAAAAAAGGGCAGCCAGAGGCAGGCAGGAGATCAGAGAATCACAGAACTAGGAGGGTTGGATGAGACCTTAAATTACATCTCACTCCAGATCGTTCAGCTGTTCTCAGTGAGCTCTGGAAATTCCTGTTTCACAAGGAACACCAGCAGCTTCACCTTGCGTTCATTAAAAAGCAATTCTCCGACAGAAACGTCTCTCTTGGCTCCGGGTCTGCATCTGGAGTCTCCACCAAACCACCCAGCTCGGTTTGGCCTCACCAGCTGGAGTTTCCCGTGCGATGCAGAGCAGCTTTGGGGCAGATTTCCTTACCTGCAGCTGGAGTTGTGCTCTGCCTGCTGCTCCAGTCGCTCCACAGCCCTCGCTGCGGGAGGAGCTTACAGCTCGCCTGGAACTCGTAGGCTGTGTCAGGCTCCAGCCCCTCGAGGTGATATCGCTCCCTGCTGAAGGTTTCGACCTTCAGTGGGGATAAAAAAATACGAGAAAAAAGGAAAAAGGAGTTGCAGGTAAAGAGAGGTTGGGTTATAAATGCCCACGTGAAGCCCAGCCAGACACAGCTTTAAGAAATAGGAGAAAAACTCTGATCTGAGGTAGCTTTAGTAACCCAAGGAATGATGTAAGGAATCATCAGTGCTTCACCTGAAGAATCCCTCATTGATTACAAGCCAATAACGAAATCTCTGTTTGAGTGATTTGCTCAGCTCCCAGCAAAATGTTTCTTTTGCCACTTAAAGTAAAAGCAAAAACTTCATGGAATGATGGAATGGTTTGGGTTGGGAGCAAGCTTAAAGCCCATCCAGTGTCACCCCTGCCATGGCAGGGACACCTTCCACTGTCCCAGGCTGCTCCAGCCTGGCCTTGGACACTGCCAGGGATCCAGGGGCAGCCACAGCTTCTCTGGGAATTCCATCCCAGCCCTCCCCACCCTCCCAGGGAACAATTCCTTCCCAATCTCCCATCCCTCCCTGCCCTCTGGCAGTGGGAAGCCATTCCCTGTGTCCTGTCCCTCCATCCCTTGTCCCCAGTCCCTCTCCAGCTCTCCTGGAGCTCCTTTAACCACTGGCAGGAGCTCTGAGCTCTCCCTGGATCCTTCCCCTCTCCAGCAGGTCCATAACTCCCTCTACCCCACGAGGATTACCAAGCTCCAGCTGTGCCTGCTGAGGGGTCGATATCTCAGCCTGTAGTGCTGTGCTTGTGCTTCATAGTGCCACAAAAAGGTGCAGTTGGTGGCAGAAGAGTTATCAAATTCCACTGAAAATCTGGGAGGATGTGGCTTCACTGGCACCAAAAGAGAAAGAAACGAACAGCTCAGAGAGAGCACAGAATGGGGGGTTAGGTGGAAAATGAGATTATTGCTTTAGGCTGGATGGATGATTTTTCCAAGAGGTTGAAAGTGCCCAGAATGTTTTCAGATTTTCCCAGAGGGCTGGGGCTGACTGAGAGGTGGGGAGTGGATCTTTACCTATGTCTATTAACGTGAAGGTGAGCGGCTGGGAAGAGGCATTTCCTAATTCATTGGAGGCATAAACCACCACGGTGTAATTGGAGTCAAAATCCAACTTGCTCAGGGCCTGAGAGCCAAACCCCTGACTGGGATTTTCTTCTGGGAAGCAAAAGACATCAGTGCCATTGGAGAGCCTGGAGCGAAGGAAAGGTTTGGTTACATTTTTGTGGAGCAAAGGTGAACTTTGGGTGAGTGGGGACAAATTCCCTTGCCAGAGGGATGGCTTGGGACACCCTTTTTGTCTGCTAACCCTGAGGGAGCCCCCCTGCAGCAGGGCATGGTCAGAAATCCCCTCCAGGGTGTAATTAGGTGTTCATTCCGTTTACAGCATCCACATCCCCATGGCTTACTCTATTCCATAGGTGGTGTGGAGGTAGGTGAGCCTTCCTCTGTCCCAGGTGCAGGTGGGACGTCCCCCTGTCCCCTGCTGGATACAGGACACGTTCCTGGGCTCATCTGGAGGGTCTGAAACACAAATTCCTGTCAGCCTTACAACCACAGCCTGCTTTGGGCTGGAATTTTAAAGGTCATTCAGTCCAACATCTTCAACCAGGCCAGGCTGGTCAGAGCTCCACCCAACCTGGCCTGCAGTGCTCCTTCCCTAAAGATGGTGGAGACATTTCAGGAGATGTTTGGCAGGGAGGATGCTGTTCGCCCTGAGCAGGCAGTTTGATCGAACCTCTCTCCCCTGAGGAATAACAGAGCTGCACAATTCCAGACAGGAATATTTCCAACAGGAAACGTCCCTCACAGGCTCCACCTGTCCTGCACAAAGCCACCCCTGCCAGTGTCCCACAGGTGGCTCAGAGGTGCCACAGGGAAGCTTTAAGGACCAGGAATAACCGAGAACTGACTTTCCTTACTTCCACACCGGATATCGATCCCACACACGAGTTTTGTCTTGTCACAGATGGCTTTGCAGCTAAAGGTGTGCTTGCCGTAGGTGGTGACCAGAAAGGTTTTGCTGACAGAGCCACCCCAATTTCGGATCTGCTCGGAGTTGTTGAGGAAAATCGCTGCCCAGCAGCTGCCAGCCCCCAGCTGGCAGGACAGGGTGACGTTGGTGCCACGCCGGATGGCACAGGCGGTGCTGGCTGTCATGTTCCCCTTGTCACACACTCCCGCAGCGCCACGGGCAGCTCTGCTGGCGCTCACCGCCCCTTTCCTGCAGGATTCTGTGAGAAAACGGGAAAACAAACTCCAACAGGCATCCAGCACTTCTCTCCGGGACGTGCTGTGCTCCAGCAAGAGTGTCCCCGGATGTGGAGAAATTCCTGGATGTGCACAATGGGATGTGGCTGTGCTCAGTTTGGGATCAGCAGCCACAGGAACTGTCCCAATCCCCCAAAAAACAGCACAGCCCCAGGTAAAAGCTTCTTTTATTGGGGATTTTAAAAGTGTCAGTGGACACTCTGTGGGGTGGTTTTCTCACACGCCCAGCAGCTCCACCAAATAACTCCCTGCAGAGTTTGTCAGCAACTCTTTGCCCTGCAGGAAGGAAGATGTCCAGTGGCACTCGGAGTGGAAAATGGGAAAACCCCCACCCTAATTAGGCTGAGTGCTTCATTAATTGCTCTCTACGAAGAAGCACCTCTTACCTGCTGTGAAGTGCAGCACCAACAAAATTGCTGAGGGCACCATCCATGCAAATGGCATTTTGGTCTCTGGAGAGAAATGATTTCTTGTTATCAGCTCCTAAAAATTGGGGATATTATGTACAAATCTTTGCGTTTTACTACTTTGCTACTTTACAACTTCAGATAATCTCAAATGCTTATTTCCCGAGGTATTTCTAATGAACATTCCCGTGTTTTATTTAAATCCAGAGGCTATGATGTTCAGCCTTGCAGCAGTGGCTCAGCTCACCCGAAACTTCTCACCCAGTGCCTTCTGTAGGTGATTCGATCGTGCCAGGATGAGCAATCACAGCTCTGAGGCTCTTCAGGGAAATGCTCTGCCTTCCAATAAGCTGCACTGCCTGCTGGCTGTGTGAACAGCCTGCTACTGCCAGCACAACTGCCCGAAACACCCGAGGCAAGGGGCAAAAACAGCCTCACTTGGGGTAATTTAATCAGAGGTGCAGCTGGGGAAATGCTGAAGCTGTGACCTCGTAAAGTGTGATTGGAGAAAAGGATGAGAAACTGCTGAGGAACAACCTCCAGCTCAGAGCTGAGATATAGGGGAAATAAAATAACAGGGAAAAAAATAACAGGGGAAAAATAACAGGAGGAGAAGAGAGGAAAAGGAAAAGTATTCCACAGCAATGGGAAAACGGGCGCTGCTGTGTGTTGGGTACAGAAATACAGAGCGCATTGTCCTGTGGCAGGAGGCGCAGGAAGTCTCGAGGTGTCTGTGGGGCGCCAGGCTGTGCCTGTTCGTGCCTCATCTCCAAAATTCGGAGAGTCCCAGGGCCACGCTCTGCGCCCCCCCGGATGTGCCACAGGGACTTGGCTGTCACTGCAGCCCCGAGCTCGGGAATGAAAGCAGCCGTGAAGCACCACAGCTCCAGAGTTGGCTTTCAACCCCAATTCTCCTAAAGCAGCTCCTCCGGGGGTTCCAGGAACTCACAGGAACAGCAGGCTGGTGAGCGATGGAAAGAGGAACATCTCAGTCATCTCACCCACGAAAAACGCTGTTTGTGCCCCGAATCTTACACAGCACTGATCACTGACACCGGCTGCATTTTTAGGGAATCTTTCCCGCCCTCTGGATTCCCTCTCAGGCTCCGTGACGATGGTGGCACCCCAGGTCACCCCACAGCCTTGGGCCATCCTGCCCCAGGCTCTTCCCCAAAGCTGCCAAGTGCAGGGATTTAGTCAGAAATCACGGGATGAAGGGAAGGACAGCATTGTTCCCACAGGATGGACCTTTGGGATGGTGCTGCTCAGGCTGCTCCATCCCAGGGTGCAGCGAGCATCCCAGGATAGCGAGAATTTCTGAGCAGCAGCATCCCGGGGTGGGCAGAGTCCTGGGATACAGTCATTGCAGGGCAGCAGCATCCCGGGGAGAGGAGAGGAGAGGAGAGGAGAAGAGAGGAAAAGGAAAAGGAAAAGAAAAAAGAAAAAGAAAAAGAGAAAAGAAAAAAAAGAAAAAAAATGCAGCCCAGCTTCCCTTGCTTGGAGCAAGGTGCTTGTCCAGAGAGACATCTGCTCTTATTTTACCTTCTCTGTAAGGTGATTTTTGCTTTCTCTCATTTTTTCAGCTCTCCCACAACCCACTGCCACGTTTAACAGAGCTTCCAAAAAAAAAAAAAAAAAAAAATTTTTGCTATTATTGTTCCTTCTCTTTTCAGGCCATCAATGGCATAAACTCAGTTTTCCTGAGTGAGTATGATCAGCTTTTTCTGCCCCCGACAGCTCAGCACAGCTATTTGCGGGGCAGCTGTTAAAATGAGGGGACACAAAATTTACATCCCCAAGGGTCCCAAATTTTACCTTTGAGTCTCCGACTGCTTCTCCTCCCTCCCAAAGCCTGGAGCGGCTGGTACCCCCCGAAATTCCGAATATCAACAGCTTCTTTTTACCTCTTGTCTCCCTTTTGTCTTCATCAGTTCCCGTGACTCTTCCCCTTTTCCAGAGTCCTTCCCAGCGCAGCTCCACTCCACCACAGCAGGATTCGGATGGATCAAAACCAGGACACCACCAGGAGTTCTGCAGAATCCAATCCCATCTTTCCTGCCGAATCCTCCTCCGTCCACACCTCTCCTGCCTGTGCTGATTTCCCGGGAGTGTTCACTCCTGGCTCTGCTGGCATCACAGGAATGGGGCTGTTTGCCTCGTCCAGGGCATTTCTAAGGGACGATGCTGATCTGGTGGCTCAGGTGACCAGAGTTTTGTGTCGTGGTGACAGACAGCAGGAAATCACCAGCCCGTCACCCTCTATAAAACACTGTTGCTTCTTTTTTTTTCTTCTTTCTTCTATTTTTTTCTTATTTCCTTTCTTTCTCCTTTAAAAAATGTTTGGCTTTTTTTGCCCCTGATTTTCTTTGCTGTTCTTCTCCTTCCCTCCCTTTATATTTTATCTTTCATCATTTTCCTTTTTTTCTTTTCCCCCTTTCTCTTGTCTTCTTTTGCATTTGTCTTTGTCTTTTTTACTTTTCCTTTTCCTTCTCTTTTTAAATTATTTTTTCTTTCTCTTTCCTTTTTATTTTTATTTATCCTTTTCCCTTCTTCCTTCTCTTCTCTTCTTTCTCCTTTTCTTTTCTTTTTCTTTTCTTATCCATCTTCCTTTTCTTTTTCTTCCCCCTTTCCTCAATTCTTAGCCCCGAACTCCGCTTTTTCCTACGATTCCTTCTTCATCGACTTCTTCTGACCACAAAACTTCAGAAAAAAAAGGAGAAACCCCGCGGCAGAGACAAACCCCGAGGGAAACGCGGTGCTCCTGCAATCAGCTCCCTGCTGACCCTCTGGGCTGCAAGAGCAGAACCGGAGCAGGAGGTTCGGTGCCAGCGGAGCCCAGCACGCTGTGCCAGCTGCCGGTGCCCGCCGTGGTGCCCAGCGAAGTCCCGAGTCGCCGGCTGTCCCCCGGGGGTGGCAGCGAGCGGCGCTGGGAAAGCCCCGGCGGCACGGACCGGTCGGGCTCGGGGGTGGCTGTGGGGACACCGAGGGTGCGGGGTGGGGACACTGCCCGAGGCTCCTGGTGGCTGCGGTGTCACCTCCGGGAGCTCGGGGGGAGCTGGAGAGCCTCAGGCGTGCTGGGGATCGGGAGAGCACAGCCCGGGGAGCTGCTGGGAGGGAGGACAGGAGGGGATGGGGGAGCGACAGAATGCTGGATTCAGGAATGGTTTGGGATGGAAATGACCTTCACTGTCCCATGGGCAGGGACACCTGCCACTGTCCCAGGNAGAGGAGGCTCCTGCAGCAGCTCCATGATCTCCTCTGGAATCTCTCCAGCAGCTCCATAACTTTCTTCTGGTTGACTTTCTCCTTCATCTCAGCCTCCTTGGAAGCTGAGCCATGGATCTGTGGCCCAGCAGTGCTGAGCCCCAGCAGCAGCAGCAGCAGAACGAGCAATCCCTCCCTGCAGGGTGGCTGTCTGCAGCTCTCCCCTGCAGTGGCTCCGTTGGTTTTCCACCCCCTGCCTGTGCCAGCGACTCTCACTGAATCTGCCTTCCCCCAGCAGGATGAAATGAGTCACTCAGCGTGGAAAACACAATTGTTCTGCTTCCTTCTGAACTTCTATCCAAGCCAAGGAAGGATCCACAGGGAGGGTTTGGGTCCAACAGTGCTGCTTGAGGAAATCGGACGATGCACAAAACACATCGACATCTGTATCCTTTAGAGCTTCAAATCGTGGGTTTTTCTAATATTCTTGTGGCAAGAACAATTCCTCTCTGCTCAGGAAAGGCTTGGCTGGTTTGGTGAGCAGCAATCACGAAATCTCCCCCATCAGATCACCTTTATGGTTTGTTTTTTATCTACAGCGCTCAGCTCTGCTCTTTAACCCCAGCCCTGCTCCCACGGCTTTCCCAGTGCCTTTCTCGTGGGATTTGCCCTGGGAAGCTGACATATGGGAGCTGACACTGACTGGGAGCCTGAGGAGACCCAAACCACAGCCTCACCTCTCACACCCTCTGCTCTGAAACGCCAGACTGGTTTCAGTTTCTGCCGCTGAGCTCAGCCCCGTGCAGGACTCCTCATCCTCTCCCCAAACCCAGCCTCAAGAAAGCTCAGGGCTGGGAGAGACTCCCCCAAATCACATCATTTTCAATGATTATTCCCAGATTTGCTGTGAGGCTGTCCCAGCTGCTGCTGGTTTTGCGCTGCCACGTTTTCAGAAGGGTTTTGCTGACCCAGGCACCTCTTTGCAGCTCTGCACCAGCCTCGGTCACAATCAGGGCTTCGATCTTCAGTCGGTTCACTCAGAAATCCCCGAAGGTCTAGGGGTGTTACTGAGCTCTGTGAAACCTTCGAGTCTGTAATCCAATTTTAGCCTCTGCAGCACCTTTATCTGCCACCAACTCTCCCACAATTTACTGACACCCCAAGCCTTGCACAGCTTCCAGCACGGGGTAGGCTGGTGAGTGCAAACACAGAGTAAAACCCTGCAGCCCAGGATTACTCAGAGGGTGTTTCTATGATCTCCTGGTCCTGCTGCAGTCATCAAACGGCTCAGGGTGCTTTTGGCTTTCGATTCCTGAGGCTTTACCAGCTGCAGGAACTGGTACCACCTGTGCTCTGCAAGAACCAAAAGTCAAACTGTCGGTTGGTGACTAAACTGAGCCTAAACCCAGCTCTCTGCTGCCAGCCTCAAACCAGAATGAATTCCACGTCCTCCTGCATGGGAACAGGGCCAGAGCAGTGCCATGAAGGGTTTAAAATTGCAATTCAGATGCACACTTAATACATCATTTATTATGTGTTAAGTTTATTTATCATTTCTTTATTCTTCCGTTGGTTTCAATAATTTCTGAGCCTGCTGTTTGAAGCAAAGCCCGCAGGGAGGTGTCCCTGGCTGATCTGTCGTGGTGGTGGGAACTCCTTGCACCTCGAGCTCACACCTGACACACCCAGCAGACACAGCCTCTGATGGATGGAGCTCGGAGCAGGAGTGATGGCTCTGTGCTCTCCAAACCCCTGCAGCTGTGAACTGTCTGCACCCAATCTCTTATTTCTTTTTAATCTGTTCCCTTCTTCCTTTGTACTAAAAGACCTTTTTCAGTGAGGTTTCGTTAGAGCTCTGGTGCTGATGAGACAGCAGCATGGTGCATCCCTGTGGGTCGTGAAAATCATGGAATTCATCCCTGAGATAATAAACAACCCGTGGGAATCGCTGGCACTGGATCTGACTGCCATCAGTAAAACCAAGCTTAAGATAAGGGATAGAAAACCGTGATATCAAGAATTAGGGAGTGTATAATATCTGAGGCAGGGAGGGAACCTCGAGACGTTAAAATAAATTGATTCAGAGTGACTTTGTGGTCTGATTCTTGGGATGTCACACCCCTGGAAGTGTTCAAGGCCAGGCTGGGTGGTCTTGGGGCAGCTGTGCTCCTCGGGTTGCACATTTCTTTGCAGGGATCCCTCTGGGGCTGGAGATTCACCCCAGAGCTCCCTGAAAGGCAAAGTCAGCCCTGTTTCTGGCTGAGATGAGCTTTTCCGCCCTCGAGGTTTGGCAGTTCAGGTGACAGAGGCAGCACGAGGCTCAGGATGTGGACATTGAAAAAAATGCTGTCCCCACCTCAGCCTGGGGCTGCTGACAGTCTGTGGCTCTTCTTGTACCATTTCCTTCCTGCACAGGCAGCACTCACTAATTTCAGGCTCCCTTCCGAGTTACACTCCCATTTCTGTGTCCGTTTGCTGCTTCTGAAGAACAATCCCTTGATTCCCTCCCTCCTCGGCAGGTCTCTGCTCCTCTGGAATGATCCAGAGCAGATTCCTGGGGGTGCAGAAGGAAACAAGCACAGCACACACTGTTGGTTGGGAACTATTCAGGATAAACAACAAAATCGAGCCATTTGTGCAACAGCTGATAGAGAAATGCTCACAGTGCCTAGGAAAAATTGGAAATAAAAATGATTTGGGAACATTTTGTAACTTCCAGGAAAACCTGTGAATGGGTTCATGGCTGCTGAAGGAAGGAGATTCCTGTGTTTCACCTTCTGGGTGTCAGAAGATCCAAATTGCTGGTCACATGCCTGATAAATCCCATTTTTCTGTGCCACACTGCCCTTCCTACAGCGAGGCTGAGGGGCGACAAAGTGCTGTGAGATGATAAATCCCTCACCCAGAGGCAAGGATTTGGCCAGTGACCAATTTAGAGGGATTTTAAATCAGCCTGGCAGGCGATGGAGGCTTGTTCTATCTGAATGGGTTTTATTGGGAATGGGAGGGAAATGAGATACAGAAAATATTCCATGTTCTCGGAACCCCTGTGTGATGCATAAATCCTCCTTGGTGCATCAGGAGCAATCCCAAAATATTTTCCACACCTCTGCCAGGATGTCTGAGATATTTTTTTATCCATTTTAACTGCAATCAGCTCCAGGAATTAGGTGCTCCAAACATTCAGGAATGAAATGCTCCAAACATTTAACAGGGGAATGGTGTGGAGCAATAATTGAAGATACTGCATCCTGCCAGGATCACCTGCTTGGCATTCCAGGAATCCAAGTTTTATGGGAATTTTGCTTCCACCAGTGTGAGGTAAGGTTAAAACTGGGATTTACTGGCCCAGGCTTTCCAGGCAGCTGCAAGAATTCCGTGGAGCAAGAGGACAAAATTCCAACGTGGAGTTTCACTCCAGTTCTGCCGTTGGCAGTCCCAGGGCTGACACTGCCTCGGTCACTGCTCCAGGCTTTTATCCACAATCCCAATTTCCCTCAAAACAACCTTCCCACGCTTTGTGGGGCTTTATATCCGCTGACTCCCTGTTGGTGGACCTCAGGCAGGAGAGCAGCTCCTCGGGGACCAACATCTGCTCCGGGACGTCGCTGGGCGGCCTCTGCTCCCAGGGGTTCTCCGGGAAGGATCCGTGGCCCGGCCGGACTGGGAACGCCTGGCTGGTGTTGAGGATGAGGTTGATCTTCTCCAGCAGACACACCTGGGGTGCTGCTCCTTCCTGCTCCCACAGCTGGGGGACAGGGCTGGTGTAGTCCCCAAAGAAGATTCCCATCTCCGGTTCCGGGATCGCCGGCGGCTGTGCCGGGTAAATTCCAGCGGCGACGTATCCCAGCGCATTCCCATCGGAGAGCTGCGGTTTGTAGGCGCTGAGCTGCTCTGGATTTGGGGCTCTGGGTGGCACCGCTGTCCTTGGGGGCTCAGCCACCTCCTCCCTGAGCTTCCTCCTGCTATCCAGGCTCTGGTGCTCCTCCTGTGCCGGCATCTCCTCAATTTCCGTAATTCCGGGATCGCCGGAGCTCAGGAACGGCTGGTGGAGATTGTTACTGGGGAAATCATCCTTGTCCTGGGGCAAAAAATGATGGCTGTGGTAACAAATTGGCAAATTCTGTTAAAAGGAGCTGTCACTGGAGCTCAGAGCAACCTGGCCCAGGGGAAGATTCCCTGCCCATGGCAGGGATGGAATGGGATGAAGTTTAAGGTCACTCCCAGCTCCAGTCAGCTGTGGCTATGGAATACAGAATATGTGGAATTAAGGTTTAAAGACCTCAGCTCACCCAGGCTCCCACACACCTTGCAAATGCCTGGGAAATTATTCCTGAGCAGTTCCCGGTCCCTTAGATCTTAACCCTCTTCCCATCCATGTTTCTCACAGCTCTGGAGCAAGCTGCCTTCTCCCAAGTAACAGGAAGGAAATGGCTTCCAGTTGTGCCAGGGGAGGCTCAGCTTGGATTTTAGGGAAAATTCCTTCCTGGAAAGGGCTGTGCATCCCTGGCGCAGGGCAGGGTGAGTCCCCATCCCTGGAGGGATTTGAAATCCCTGTGGATGTGGCACTTGGGGACATGGGGCAGTGGTGGCCTTGGCAGTGCTGGGGATGGTTGGACTCCACGATCTCAGAGGGATTTTCCAATCTGAAAAATTCCGTGATGGTGTGATCCCAAACTTTAATCCGAAATGAAGCAAAGCCAGGAGATGACTCTGTCCTACCTGGAGTGACTTCACCGCAGTGCTGTTTTCCACGTGGGGGAACTCTTCAAACAGCCACTTTGGCAAGAGGAACACCATGGTGGCCTTAACCCTTCACCAACAGGGAAAAAACAAACCCCAGATGTGAATCCATTTGATTATTCGTATATTCCTCATGATGAAACTGTCCTGGCAGGAGTGGCACACAGAGTGCACCCAGCCTCTGAGGGGAGCTTGGAAACTCTGCATTCCCCATTCTTTAATTTCACCAATTCTATGTTTATTTGACTTTTCTTTTGTTGGTCTCTGCCTTACTTTAGAGCACAAAATGTGCTTTCATACGACAACCTGATAAATGTGTGACATTGCCCTCAGGCTGCAGTGAAAAGGACTCTGTAGCTGATTTGAAAATATCCCAGAAGGAATCTTATATTTCTTCTACATACTAAAAATACAGAGTAAAAATAGGTGTGACTTGGAAATAAGGAAAAAAATGTGGAGGAGAAAGGAATACCTTTTCCTGACTGATTTTTTAAACATCACAATTGCAGAAAGAACTGATAATCCGACCAGGCTGAGGCTCAATCCCAAGAAAACTCTGATGTCATCATCTGCAAAGGGATGGAGAGACAAGAGGTCATGCCTGGGGCTCAGTGATTCAGGCCGTCACCATTTCCTACCTCACCTGCCAGAAACGCTGACGTGAGATCCTCAGCTTGGGTTGGTTTTGCTTTTGGTTTCAGTGTTGTGAGAGATCACAAGGTGACCTTCGCCAGGGGATGTGCAAGGCAGGCATCACCAAAGCCAGAACAAGGGGTGGGAAATGCTCAAACAAATCCCTGCTTCAAACCAGGAGATGGAATCCATCTCTTGGGCAGGCTGATTTTATATTTTCCTGGTTTTGCCACCTCCCACCTGTACTGGGCATTGTGTTTTAAGCCTCCTCAGAAAGCAAAACTGAAGGTTTGCATTATGTGGGAGCTCCTCATCCATTAAACACCACAGCCTTCCCTCCATGCGGGTCATTAAAGAGTCAAAATGTCCTTTTTTGGCTCTGACCTCCCCGCAGTGTCTGGGAGCTCTGAATTCCCCCTGCCAGGCGCTGCCTGGGTTAAACCTCCCACTTGTGGCCAGGAGAAAGCCTGGCTTGCCCGGGCAGAGCTGCTCTCCTCACCCTGCGGGATCTCGCTGGAGGTGCTGCCCAGCAGTGGCTCCTCCGGAGGGACTGCAACAGAAATCGGGAAAGGGGACTTCATTTCGAGCATGAACAGAAGCCCTGGCTTGGTTTCATTTTTTTTTAGAAAAATAAATAATGGTGTGATAGGAAAAGCTGCCTGAAGTAATTAATAACTCCAGCTCTACACAATGTCCTATTTCCCAGAGATCCAATTAAATGGGGTGTTGATCAACACCTCTCCCCAAGCACAAAACACCTTCCCTGCACATCCCTCTCCTCAGCACCTGAAACACCAATTTAGTCCCCCTGGGGAACTCCATCATTTCTCATGAGCACCCACAGGTCGTTTCACAGGTTGCCCAGAGAAGCTGGGGCTGCCCCCGGATCCCTGGCAGTGTCCAGGGCCAGGCTGGATGGGGCTGGGAGCAGCCTGGGACAGTGGAAGATGTCCCTGCCCATGGCAGGGGTGGCACTGGGTGGGATTTAAGGTCCCTCCCTCCCAAACCAGTCTGGGATTCTGTGATTTCCCAAAGTGCCTGAACCCCATGGGAATGAATTTTGTGATAATTTCTGTGCAGCCCTGCTCTGACTCCATGGTTTATCCATGTCCTTTATCTCCAAGGAGCTTCCCAGCTCTCGAGGACACCCAGAGCCACCCCAGTGATGGAGATGATGATGTTCCTTTGCTAGCTGCCTCCTGCTCTTCTCTAAAACCATTTCCAGCACTGAAGCTGCCTGATCCTGTTGAAAATGTCCCTTCCAACCCAAACTGTTCCATCATTCCCACTCCAGGGAAGGAAGGGCAGGCTGTGGCTTGGCCACTTGCTCTCTGGAAAAGTTGTTTTCTATATTTTGGTCCATCTGTAACGTTTTGTTGTGAAATGACAAACAGCAGCCTCACCGTTCTGTCACAGAAAGGGACAGAGATTCTCCTGCTGCATCTAGGGAGGGAAATGTGGGTTTTGGGTGGGTTAGGTCTGTGCAGGGGAGCAAAGACCAGCCAGAGAAGGGTTTGAGACAAATACATTCATAATGTAAATAAATCCATTAAATAGAGGGTTGAATAGATTAAACCCTCTATTTTTCACTTTTTTTCACTTCACCCCCTATCCTGCTTTCCTCTGCTCGGTGGGAAGGGCTCACCCTGTTTCCAAACCTGGAATCCCCAAACCTGGCGGGCTGTGGGAACGAGCAGCAGCTTCTCCCAGGCTCACCTCGGCTGGAGCTGGGATTGCTGATGCCCTCGGGATACACCGCGTACAGCGCCGCGCTCAGAGCAGCTCCCGCCGCTGCCTCCGCTGGGAAAAGCGAGAGTTGCCGTCAAAATGTGTTTTCAGGCTGCTCTGAAGGCTCTGGGCTTGGTCAGGGGTGTGTCATGGAGGGGTGAAAGCAGATGGATTGGCCTTGGTGGGTCTGGTGTTGTTCCTGGCTCCCCAGCTCAGCCTTTCCTCATTTTCCTTCCCTCCCCATCCCCTCCTTTCCCCGTGATTTTCACCCAGGGTCCCAGCGGCTGCCCTCAAATCTCCAATTGCCTCCATCCTCCTTCTTCCCCAAGGATTCCTATTGTTCCAACACCCCCAAAACAGGCAGACAGGGACTCAATTTCCAATGAAGCCACCTTTGTAATCTAATTTGGATTTATGATGTCTCTAGGACCTGTACCAAGGAAAGGCATTCCTGGGTACTCACCTTGGATGTAGGTGTGTGTTTCCTGCGGTGGGATTTTTTCCCAAAAGTACTGCTCCTCCTGGCCGTGCTGGGAGGTGGAAAACCACTCCAGGATGAACCAGAGTGGGGATTTCTCCCTGTGCTGGGGAGGCTGCCAGCGAACCAGGACCCTGCTCTGGTTCTCAGGCTTCAGCTCCAAGGCCTCTGGAGCTGGGAATTCTGTGGAGAAAGGGGGAGAGGGAGTCACCCCAACCTCAGCTTTGGAGACTGGGAAGGAGACCTGGGGACTTGAGCCAAGCCCAAGAAAAATGTGTCTTTCTTGGAAGTGTCTAAAAATTGAAGGGTGACCAAGAAACGATAGAATAAGACAGGTGTATATGGGTGTGTATATACACCAACAATCAGTATAAAAATAGATGTTTATAGATTGATCTCTATTTGATAGAATTATTTAAGTGCCCCAGCAGTGCCAGCACAGGGGACAGGTACTGCCCACCCTGGGGCTGGCACTGCCCAGGTGCTCTCGGCACTCCTGGCCAGCTGTGCTCATGTCCAGCCAGATGTGGAGCTCTGTACTGCATGTGCATCCCAAAAACTCATCACCAGCTCTGTCATGTCCCTGAAATGCTTCACCTGTCATTTCTTACAAGAAACGTGCACAGTTCTGATAAACATGAGAGAGCAGAGAGTTTTTTCCACCTTATTTCTCTTCAGTTTCTTTTTAGTCATGTCTCTGTCCTCAGCCTGAATGGGACTTTCCCCTCCCATTGCTCACTCAAAAAGGCATTTTTCAGAATCAGGAAAGCGTGGTTGCGGGGAAACCACAGCCCAGGGCACAGGGAGCCTGAAAGGATTAAGAAAAGATTTTTTCCCCCTTCCTTTTCAGTTTGCAAGGACCCAGTTGGCTTTGGGGGTTGGCAGAGGCTGCAGGAGCTATTTTGGGGGGCAGGGAGCAGAGGAGTTGCACCCTTTGCTTTGCCAGCCGACATGGGCAGTGCAAACTTAAAAATAAGTTTGTTGCTGCAGCCTTGGGAGGAAAGAAATGAGATTCCAGTGCCTAAGGGGCTCCAGGAGAGCTGGAGAGGGACTGGGGACAAGGGATGGAGGGACAGGACACAGGGAATGGCTTCCCACTGCCAGAGGGCAGGGATGGCTGGGAGATCGGGAAGGAATTGTTCCTGGGAGGGTGGGGAGGGATGGGATGGAATTCCCAGAGCAGCTGTGGCTGCCCCTGGATCCTGGCAGTGTCCAAGGCCAGGCTGGAGCAGCCTGGGATGGTGGAAGGCGTCCCTGCCATGGCACAGTGAGACAAGATGGTCTGTAAGGTCCCTTCCACCCCAAACCATTCCAGGACTCCATACGCAGCTGTGGAGCATCTCCAGGGGATGCTGGACTGGTCTGGAGGATGGAATGGGCAGAGCTCTGCCAGGGCTTTTCCCTCGCACAATCCAGCATTTCCCCTGCAATCCTGATAAAATCCAGTCCCTCCAGCTGGCAGTGTGACACCTTACCTTCCCGAGCCTCCCCCCGGCTCAGGGCGATGCTGGCAGGGCTGGAAGCCCCTTTGGAATTGTGAGCGGTGACGAGGAGGGTGCGAGCTGCCGGCGGCACCAGCCCCGCGCACGCCGTGCCGGAGGTGTTGCAGAGCAGTGCCGTTCCCTCGGGGCTGCGGGCGGACACGGCATAGCCCAGGATCCTCCCGCGGGCATCCCGGGCTGGCAGCGGCTGCCGAGGGGGACACAGACAGCATTTGTGGGGTTTGACACCGACACACCCCACCAGGCCGTTTGTCCCCTGGGCTGGGTGACACGTTTTGCGAGGTCGGAGAGATCCAGCTTCCAGCTGGGGCGGCATTTTCGTGCCATCCCCTCGGTTTGGGGCAGGGCGGCACCTCCGGCTGCTCGGGGAGGAGCAGCAGAGCCGAAATCCACGGCGGCTGCCCCGGAGCACCTTACCTTGATCAAGACCGTCACCTCGCGGCTGCCGTTGGGGAAAGCCTGGCCCAGGCGCCGCCACACCCCGGGAGGGACAGCGGGGGCTGCGGGAGGAGAGCGGGACACGGCTGCGACACCGGGGGGACACCGGGGGACACCGGGGGGACACCGGGGCTCCCAGCAACCCGCAGCCATTCCAGGAAGTCCTGGCAGAGAGCTTTGCGGCTGGGAGGGGAAACAGCCCTGATGGAAAAGGGCAGCGGTGCTGATTTTTGGGGTCAGGCATCCCGGTTTCCCTGCTGCCATCCTCGGGCACCCCGGGGTGGCTGAGCTGGCAGTGTCCAGCAAGTGGAGCAAGCAAGCCACTAAAGGTCATGGAATCTCTCAGGCGGGAAAAACCCTGAGCCCACGGAGCCCAACCACCCCCAGCACTGCCAAGGCCACCGCTGCCCCGTGTCCCCAGGAGCCACATCGGCCGGGACTTTAAATCCCTCCAGGGATGGGGATGCCCGGGGCAGCTGTGCCAGGGCTGGCAAATGCCACCCAGGTGTCACCGAGGCCGAGCCTACCTGCCTCGGGGGTGCTGTAGAGGAAGGGGGAGCTCCAGGCGCTCCAGGGGCTCTGGGCGGTGCTGAGGCGACACCTGGCCTGGAACACGAACTGCGTGTCACTCTGCAGCTCGTGCTGCCAGCGGGGACCATCCTGAGCCGCGCTGTCCCACGGCTCCACCTGCGGGGGAAGCAGGGCGCTGGGCGAGTGGCACCCAGAGGGTCCCCAGTGCCACCAGCACCCCGGCCCGGGGGAGGTCACTGCCCTCCTCCTGTGCGCCGACAGGGGCGGGCAGGATCCACACTGTCCCCTCTGGTGACACACTGCGGGAGCCCCCAGCCTGCTGCCACCCCGGGATTCCAGCACCATGGAGATTTTGGGGCTCCTGTGGGAGCTCAGATCCAGGCTCAGCCCCAGGGATGTTTCCAAAGGGTCTCAGGTGGAGCTGCCCCAGTGTAGTTTTGTCTGGGGTGTGGCTGAGCACCCCAAAGCATTTTGTGATCACACCTTGCAGGGCAGAAAACGTTTGGGAATATTTTTAATGTCCTGCCCCCCCCAAAAGAGGGGGCTGCCTGTGGCTGGGGGTGCACATTCCCCACTGGCCCCAGAGCAGAGGGGTGAGTTTTGAATGACCCCAAATATTCCCATTGCACATGGGGTCTCCAGCAGGAACAGGACTTGTTAATGGGGGTTGTGTCGGTGGGGGAGGTTTTGGGGGTCCCGGGGGTCTCACATGCCAGGTTGGGCTGCCAGTGGCTCTGTGTCTCTCCTCACAGTGCACATCCTGCAGCCTCGTCCGGCTCCTCCAGCGGGTGGTGGTGCAGGGAGGGGACATCTCTGTCGTCTCGGCACCGATGGCCTCGGGGGGAGTGGGGACCACTGTGGGGAGAGACGGGAATGGGTGGGGTGGGGGCTGTCCTTGTGCTCAGGAGTGTCCCCAGAGTGACATCACATAGCAGTGTGAGTGGCTGTGCACAGCCCCAGCACACTGTGCTGTTCAGGGGTGGACAGAGGGATGGATGGATGGATGATGGATGGATGGAGGGATGGAGGGACGGATGGATGGATGGATGGATGGATGGACGGACGGACGGACGGAAGGAAGGACATACCGAGCTCCTGCAGGCTGAGGTGCCGAGGGTCCGAGCGAGCAGTGCCCAGCGCATTGCTGGCCAACACCCATGCAGAGTAGTGACTCTCGTTATGCAGCTCTCTAAGCAGCACTGGGGAGTCTGCAGGGAAGATCTTCTCCTCCTCTTCCTCCTCATCCTCTGTCACCACCCTGGGAAGCAGAGACAGCCCCGTCCTTTCCCATCCCAGCACCACACACGCGCTGGGACAGCCACCCCAGCCGCTGAGGTGTCCCAGCTCATGACCTTGGCCATCCCCAAACGCAGAGTTTTCCCCCCTAAAGGAAACCGGACAGTCATTCCCTTCTGTTCTCACACTGCTGCCAGGGATTTGCATTTTCACGGCGGGAAGGGAACTTTCTCCTTCCTTTCTGGCTGCGTGGCTCGGTTTGATTCCAAGCAAATTTAGGCAGGAGCTTTATCCCTTCTCTTCACAAACCTCCATACGATGGGATTTAATGTCCTTAAAATGGAGTCAGATTAACTGAAAGCCTGCCAGGCTGGTGCCGTGGGGATTCAGTGACAGGGGACATCCCGGGATGGGCTGTGACATGCCAGTCTGGTGCCACGGGGATTCAGTGGCAGAGAATATCCTGGGACAGCAGGAGGTTCTGTAGCATGCCAGTCTGGTGCCACGGGGATTCAGTGGCAGAGAGCATCCCAGGACAGGACTGTGGCACACCTTGCAGCAGCCAGCGCCTCTGCTTCAGCTTCAAGCTGGAGTTCCGGTTTTGGGGTTTGGGCAGCGTGAGGTTCACCCTCTCTTCAGCTTGGAGAGAGTCCAAGCACCTGCAAACTGCTGCTGCCATGTGCCAGGGCACGACGGAGTCTGTGCTGGCGCCGCAGAGCCCAGCCCGCGGCGGGACGCGTGGCTCTCGGGCAGGAGGTGACAAACCGCGAGCTGTAGGAAGCCTAACTGGGGCACTGCTGTCACCCGGCGCTGCCACCGAGCGCTGCCGGCCCCGCGGGGTCTCACCTGCGCAGGTGGAGGCTGTACCGGGTGGCCAGGTGGGTGACCCGTCCGGCATCCCAGGCGCACCGCAGGCGCCCCGAGCCCTCGGCGATGGCGCAGCTCAGGTTGCCGGGGGGATCCGGGGGGTCTGCGGATGGACGAGGCGGGGTGAGGGCAGGGAGGAGGCGAGCCCCAGCTCCCCGGAGCTCGGCAGCAGCCGCCGAACCCCCCGGCGGGTCAGGGGTACTCACAGCCGGCCCGCACCTCCGTGCCGCACACCAGGCGGTCCGTGCGGCTGGCGGCGCAGCGGGAGAAGCAGGTCACGGTGCCGAAGGGCAGCCGGAAATCGCGCAGCCGGAGCCGCACGGCGCTGCCGCCCAGGGGCTGCAGGACCCCCTCGGCGTGGCTGTAGTTGAGCAGGATGACGAGGCGGGCCGAGCTGCAGCCCAGGGCGGAGCGGCAGGTGATGGAGATGTCGGAGCCCATCGGCACCACCGGCGCGGGATCGATCCACACGCTCCCCCGGCACTCGATGCTGGCGGCACCTGAGCCAAAGCGGGAGGGCTCGGGGGTGTCCCGCGGGACGAGGGGGTGCCCGTGGGCTGCGCTGCTCCGCAGGGAGCTGCTTTGCTCCCCGGGATGCAGCGGCAGCAGTGGCAGGGGGGATCACACCCACCCCAGCCACCTTGCACCCCGTGGGATGGGGAGAAAGCAGGGGTCACGAGTGATGCTGGGGAGAAATTGTTCTCTGTGAGGGTTTGAGGCCCTGGAATAGAATTCCCAAAGAAGCTATGGCTGCCCCTGGATCCCCGGCAGTGTCCCAGGCCAGGAGCAGCCGGGGATAGTGGAAGGTGTCCCTATCCGGGGCTGGATGAGCTCTGAGGTCCCTCCCAGCCCAAAGCAGGCTGTGGCTCGGTTTGATCACAAGCCTGTGCTCAAACCCCCTGCCTGCAGCAGAGCCCCAGCCCCCAGTGACTCATCCCAGCAGATCAGATCAGATCAGAGCAGATCGGTTTCGCCAGTTTCACCGATTTTAGGTTTTGCTCTAATGTTTAAATGACTGCAGGGAAATAACCTGCGCTCCACAGAGCTCTGATCCCCAAGATTAGGGCGGCGGAGGCGCTGCCCTTTGCTATCAGATGAGGCTGCTCGCAGCCGCTATCAGCTCCATCTGGCCTTCCTGGAAAGGGCACGGCTGTGCTCCAGCTCTGTCTGCACGGGCACATCCCGGGGCTCAGCACGGGGGCTGCGAGGAGCCTGGATGTGGCTCAGCTCCCAGGATGGAGCGGGAAGGAGAAGGTGCTGCAGGGACCTCCCTGCAATGCTCCCCCAAAACCCACAGCTGTAGCTTTATGATTCCGCTCTGAATTCCCTCTAGGACCAGGGCATTGCTCTGGGGTCAGTGTGGTGGCCAAGCTGGGTCACGGTCACTCACCTTGGCACAGGCAGCAGAGCAGGAGCACCAAAGCCTCACTGGACTCCACCATGGCCTGGGCTGCGGCCGCTGCCCACACGTGGCATAGTCTGTGGGGTAAAAAATGATGGAAAATCCTCCTGGAAAGCAACTCCAGCACGGGCAGGAGGAGCAGGAGGGGGTGGGAGAAGGCAATGTGGATTTGTGACAGGGAAATCTGAGCAGCCCTGCCT
>VZRM01002369.1:180378-196740 GCA_013397955.1 Grantiella picta
TTTTGCAGCCCCGGAGCAGCTCCGGCACACGTGTGTGTGTGTGTGGAGGTTTCCATGGCGGGGAGGGAATCATTCCCTGGCTATTTTTATCCGCCCAGGGTGCTCTGGGGAGCTCCCGGGCCGCCTCGGGTCGCTCACACGGCGTTATCCCTCTTTGCAGACATTTCCTCTACCTCTCCTCTATGTCGGGAACCAAATCACAGGACTGTTCAGCACAAAGAAACTGAAGTACGGATGGGTTTGCCGTGCAGGGGGGCTTAGCGGGGGGCTCGGGGGGTTCCCGGGATTTCCGAGGGGTTGTGCTGAGCCCTGCGGCTGTGGGTGATCCGGGCAGGAGCCGCCTGGGGCTGCACTTCCTTCCCTGCCCACGCCGGAATGTGCCACGTGCTGTTCCCAAATGCTCCCCGCGGGCAGGGAGGGACACGGGGCTGCCTCATCCACCGGGGTGAGCGTTTGGGGTGTCCTGGGTCCCCCAGCCTGGCAGGGTCACATCTAGGTGGCTGTGGGAGCAGTGCCATCCCATAAGGGAGTGATGCCATCCCATAAAGGAGCAGTGCCATCCCATAAGGGAGCAATGCCATTCCCATAAGGGAGTGATGCCATCCCATAAGGGAGTGATGCCATCCCATAAGGGAGTGATGCCATCCCATAAGGGAGTGATGCCATCCCATAAAGGAGCAATGCCATCCCATAAGGGAGCGATGCCATCCCATAAGGGAGCAGGCAGGCTGGCCCGTGCTGTTTTCCAGACCCCAAATCCCTGCTCTGCTTGGGATTTGGGGAGGGCAGGACACCTTTTCACCCCTCTGCCCCTTCCCCTGCAGCCTGCCCATGTTCACGGTCCTGCGGAGGTTTTCCATCCTGTTTACGATGTTTGCCGAAGGATTCTTGCTCAAGTGAGTCTCCCCGTTTCCCGGTGCAGTGACAGCTCCAGGCTCGGGTTTCAGAGCTGCCTGCCCGGGGGGATTTTGGGGTTTGGGAGGAGGCTGGGCGGCGGGAGGATGCAGGGAGCAGCTTGTCCCGATCCCGATCCCTTTCCCCGGGCGAGCTGGGAGAGAGGGATGTGCTCTGCCTGCACTTGCAGCAGCCGGGCTGAGCAGCACTTTGGGGTGTGCAGGGTGCTGTGCCAGCCCTGCTGCCTGCAGGGACCCCAAACCTCTCCCAGAGTGCCCACAGCCCCTGGCAGGGCTGGCTCTGTGAGCTGGGAGCTGCTCTGTGCCAGCTGAGCCCTGCAGCTCTCCAGAAACTCCCAACTCCTCCAGGCTGAGTTTTTATCTTTTAAAAAAATCACAGAGATAATTGTCCAAAAGTGTCTCTACTCGCAGCTTCTGCTCAGGTTGGTTTGTTTGGGGTTTGTTTGAGGTTTTTCCCCCCTAAAGGCTTCTCCCTGCTCTGCTCCAAAGCCCTCACACTATTCCCCAGGGCTGAGCTGTGGCTGATGCTGTGTCCTCCTGCCTCTGTTTTCCAGGAAGAAGTTTTCCTGGAGCATTCAGATGACAGTATTTGCCATGATCTTTGGTGCATTCGTAGCTGCCAGGTGAGCTGCTCCCATTCCTGTATTTCCAGAGGGTCCATGCTGATGGGAATGGAGTTCCGCAGTGGGATCCCAAGCACAGAGGGATTAAACACTGAGCTCCCCCTCTCCAGACATGCTCTCTAGTAGGAAAGAATGTTTTCCTGACCCAAATCCCAACCCCTCCTCCCACGATTAACTTTTCCTGACAACTTGCTGGCTCCTCACAAGGTGGAAGGAACCTTCCAAGCGTTGTCAGAGCTTTAACTCCTGGTTTTTCCTTTTCCCCAGTGCTGACTTGGCATTCGATCTGGAAGGATACATTTTTATCCTTGTTAACGATGCCTTAACAGCTGCAAACGGTGCCTACGTGAAACAGAAGCTGGATTCAAAGGTGGGATGGACTTTGGCTCCCTTTGGGATGTTGGGTTTGGTTTGTTACCAGCTGGTTCTGTCAGGGCAGAGGGGGGAGGATCACCCAGTGCTGCTCCAGACCTCTCCCAAAATCTGCTGTGCAGAGCTGGAGAGGGAACAAGGGATGGAGGGACAGGATACAGGGAATGGCTTTAAGGTGAAGAGAGCAAGGATGGATTGGATTTTGGGAAGTGTTGTTTCCTGTGAGGGTGGGGAGGGCTGGGATGGAATTCCCAGAGCAGCTGTGGCTGTCCCTGGATCCTGGCAGTTTCCAAGGCCAGGCTGGATGGAGCTTGGAGCAGCCTGGGACAGTGGAATTGTCCCTGGGATGGCACTGGATGGGCTTTGAGGTCCCTCCCAACCCAAACCAGTCTGGGATTCCATGACAGATAAAAACTCCCACCCTCAACTCCTCTGTCTCACAATCTCTCATGGATTCTGCTCCAGGCCCATCTCAGCAGCAATGTCAGTAAGATTTTCTATTCCCGTAAAACCCATGGATGTTTCCCACCTGCAGGAGCTGGGGAAGTACGGTCTGCTCTACTACAACGCACTGTTCATGATCCTCCCCACCCTGACCATTGCCTACATCACTGGAGATGCACAGAAGGTAGGAGATCCATCCCAAAATCCCTGATTTCAGCGTGGGGGGCTGAGGAGGAGCTGGGGAAGGGCTGGTGGGCTCCCAAAACTGCCCCAAAACCACCTCAGCAGGAAGGAACTGCCAGTTTGACGTTGGACTTCAATCCACAGAGTTGCTCCATTCAGGCATTTTTGTAATGCCTGAGGAATGGGGAAGTGGAGAGCGAGAAGAAAACCCAAATATTATTTAAAGAAGTCGAGTATTTCTAGAATCAATGAGTTTCTTCAACCTTATTTTTTTGTCCTTCCCCTCTGGCTGAGGCAGTTCTGTTGAGTTGCTGTGTGGGTCAGTTTGTCTGTGGTGCCCCATCAGGGCTGTGGTCCTGTAAATGTGAAATTACTATTATTATTATTATTATTATTTTATTCTTATTCATATTCATATTTTTCTTATTATTTTCTTACTTTTTTCTTGTTCTTTTCTTGTTCTTTTCTTGTTCTTTTCTTGTTCTTTTCTTGTTCTTTTCTTGTTCTTCTCTTGTTCTCTTGTTCTTCTCGTGTTCTTCTCGTGTTCTTCTCGTGTTCTTTTCGTGTTCTTTTCTTGTTCTTTTCTTGTTCTGGTTCTTTTCTTACTCTTTTCTTGTTCTTTTTCTTTTCTGATTTTTTTCTTACTCTTTTCTTACTCTTTTCTTACTCTTTTCTTACTCTTTTCTTACTCTTTTCTTACTCTTTTCTTACTCTTTTCTTGCTCTTATTTTTATTATTTTACCTTTGAACCTGTATATGTGAAATTCTCCTTTTTGTTATTATTTATTGTCATTGTTACTGCTGTTACTCCTATTACTCTTTTTAAAAATGGTTTGTATTCTTACTGCACTCACTGGCAATAAGAACTGCAGCTGGCTCTCCTGAGCAAGAAATCCCTTTTCCCTGCCTGGTTTTTGGGCATCTCCCTCTCCGTGTGCAGGGAGTTCGGATCAATTCCCTCCCTGGGGGTGACCCTGGGTTCTGCCACCCCTCTGTCCCCCAGCCTGGAGGCTTTGTCCTCGTGAGGAGCTGGAAGCTCCTAAGGATAAGGAGCTGGATTAGCAGGGCTGGCAGGGGGTGGAGGTGGCTCAGCTCAGCCCTGCTCTCCAGAGCGGCTGGATTTGGGATAAAGTGCTCATTTAGGAGCAGGAGCTGCGCCTGGGCAGGGAAATACTGCTGTGAGCAGCCTCTGTCCAGCCCGGGGAGAGAAATGGCCTTTTTTTATTTTCTTTTCCCCTGAATCAACTCCTTTCTGCCGGGCGCAGCTCTGCCGGACAAAGATGCGCTCTGTGCCGGAGCTGCTGCCAGGAAACTCCGCCTTGGCAGCTCCAGGAAAAGCCCCTTGGGAAGCTGCTGTGGCTGGGGGGGTTGGGAGCTTTTCCCGTGCCTGTGGAGCTGGGAATTCTTGCGGTTCCGGCAGCAGCATCCCAGGTAACACATCGTGCTTTGTGAGGGATGTGCTGAGCGAGCCCTGCTGGGAATTCCTGCGGGAGAAGGGCGTGGATGGAGTGCGGTGTCCCTCTGGAAGTGCATTCCCTGGATTCCTGGGGGCTTTGGCAGTCCCTGTCCAGCCGAGGGAAGTAATTCCAGCCCTGCCCTGCTCTTCCTCCTGCCCGAGGCTCGCAGGACCCTCTGGAGCTCCTCTGCTCCCTCCTCAGCTGAGGACTCCCCTTGGATTCTGGGTGTCTCCACGGATGGAGATCCCCCACTTGCCCAGGCCTCAGCTCTCAGAGTGTCTGCAGACACCCAGAGGGACATTCCCTGTGTGTCCCTGTGTGTCCCTATGTGTCCCTGTGTGTCCCTGTGTGTCCCTGTGTGTCCCATGGTCCTGTCCTGGGCACCTCTGGAAGATCCTGGCTCCATCTCCCTGCTGAGATCCCTGAGCCTGCTCCGAGCTCTCCCAGCCTCTCCCCAGGAGATGTTCCAGGATCTCGGTGGTCCCTCTGGACTCCCCCTGTCTGTGGCACTGGACCCAGCACTCCAAAAACCCCAAAAACTTGGAAAAAAGCCTTTCCCAGAAACCCTGAGCCACTCAGTCAGTACCATCTCCGGAGGTTACAATTCCCTTGGGATGTGCTGGCTGAGTGTTGTGGTTTGCAGTGAATGGATTCCAAAATGATCCAATCCTGGCTCACAGCCAGCTGGGAGATGCCTCGCCTGGTTCCTCTGGCTTGGGAGAATTGTCACTCCCTGCTTTTTCCAGGAGGGATGGGCAGAGTGCTGAGGCTGGAGGTGATGCCAGTGGGGTCACCCAGCCTTCCCTCAGCCCTGGGATGTCACTTCAGGCTTGGAATGGGGTTGGTTTTTCCTGCTGTGCCAGGAAATCCGATGCTGGGGGGTAGTTTGTTGTTTTGCTGGGAATTCTGTGCTTCCCGAGGGTCTCAAGCTGGTGTTCCCTGCAGGCAATGGAATACCAGGGCTGGGCAGACATGTTCTTCGTCGTGCAGTTCACGCTGTCCTGTGTGATGGGGTAAGGCAGTGCTGGGATGGGAGCAGGGCAGGCATCTCCATTCCAGAAGATGGGAATTGTGGTGCCCTGTTATTATTAAAAATCCGTAATAAATCCTCAGTCCTGATAGGGACACCATTCCTGAGAATTGGGAATTATCTCCCACCTTCCTTCAGCGCAGGCTTAGCCAAAAAAATGGGATAAATCCTGCTAGGGAAAGGATGGGAGTGGATAATGGAATCCTGGAATGGTTTGGGTTGGGAGGCACCTTAAGCTGATCTCATTCCCCAAACAAGGGACTCCTTCCATGGCCAGGGGGATGGGATTTATGGGATGGGATGGGGTTAATGGGATGGGATGATGGGATGATGGGATAGGATAATGGGATGGGATGGGATGGCAGTAATTCCCAAGGCCTATCCCTGATGGCAGCTCTTTTCCATAGGTTTATTTTGATGTATTCCACGGTTCTTTGCACTCAGTATAACTCTGCTCTTACAACTACAATAGTTGGCTGCATTAAGGTGAGTGGCATTCCCAGGAAAGCACCTCGTTATCCCTTGGGAATTGCATTTACCACTTATTACAGCCCCAAGTCCTCCCTGCTCCACCCCCTTTTCCCATAGATTCCCTTTTCCATACATTCCCTTCTCCATACATTCCCTGGTCTCAGGCTGTTTGTTCCTCCCATCTTGTTCCTTTGCAGAATATTTTAATAACCTATATTGGGATGTTTTTTGGAGGAGATTATATTTTTACATGGATGAACTTCATTGGTCTAAATATCAGGTAAGAGCAGTGGTTTATTTATGATTTGTAAGTGGAAACTGGGGGGGAACAAATGATTTGACTGATTCAGTGGATTTTTTTCCCCAATAAAAAGCATGGAATTGGTATTTGTGCTTGGTCCCTGCTCAGGCTGTGGGATGCTCCCAGATTTGTTTGAAAGCCAGGAGGACCCACAGGAGTATTTTAGCAGGAAAATTGAATTGCCAGCCAGAGTAATGGAATTAAGGCAGCAAAAGATGTATTTGGGGATTATCTCACCTGGTATTTCTAACTCTTCAGCTTTTGGGAAAGTCTCCTCTCTGGGCTGTGTTGTGGGAGCTTCCCTGTCCATTCCCTTACCTTCAGCAGGATCCCTTTGGGGGTGGAGTGGATCCAAGGGAGCAGGCTGGGAAGTGTTTGGGCAGCAATTACACAAAATAGTTGAGTTTAGGAGGAAAACTGGGAATTCCCATGGAATTTGGTGCTTCCAGCAGATCCTCATCCCGTGCTTGTGGCTGATCCACAAGCAGAGCTCATTGCCAACCTGTTCTGGAATCTCTTGCAGTATTGCTGGAAGTTTGGTGTATTCCTACATCACCTTCACCGAGGAGCAGAAGAACAAGGAGTCGGATGCTGGCAGCAAGATGGATATTAAAGGGAAGAGCTCGGTGTGAGCAGGGAGAGGATTTTTTTTGGGAAACCAACCTCCTTCCGTTTGCTCGATCGCGGGCGGGATGTGGGAAGGAATCCGCGGCACCTGCCAGGGATGCTCTTAATTTGCACAGGCGAGATTGCTGCCTCCCCCAATCCTTGGGAAGAGAGCAGCCTGCACGGGGAAGAATGAGCCTAATTAAGGGTGATCGGGGGCAATTAACGGGTTTCTAATCAAGCTGGGAGCTGGCAGCAGCGATGGGCACGAGCGGCGGGCGAGGGGTGAAGGTGATTGCTCCTGACATGCCAGGGGTGTTCCTGGCTGGATTTGCTCCGTGGGATTCGTGGATCTGCTCAGCCCAGCCTGGTGGGGTGCTGGGGTTGATCCAGGCTCAGCTGCTCCCTGGGGAAGGCAGGGAATGCTGGAGGACCCAGCAGCGTTCTGCTCCGAGTGCTGGCATTCCCTGGAATGCAGGATGGGCCAAAACCTCGTGGATGAGCTTGCAGTGCTCTCTGAACTTCCACTGGAGTTGTTTTCTGGCTAATTTTCTGGGTTTTTGTTCCCTTAACCCACTTCTCAAGCTGGGTTTGCCCTCCTGGGTTTATCAGAGCGTTCAGCTCTGTCTTTCTGAGGAGATTCCCAGCAGGAAGGTTTTCCCTGCCACTCTGAGCTCCCTCCAACTGCCCTGGGCTCAGAAAGCCTTGGATTTGGGAAAACTCCTGGAATTATTGGAAAAATCCAGCAGGGAGAAGCTGCTGGGATCACAGGAGAGCCAGCTTTGTCCCACCTGGCACAGCACATCCAGGGAATCTGCAGCTCCCACCCCTGGAAGAGGCACAAGGACTTAAATAATCTCATTTTGGCAACTAGAGGAGTCCCCACGACTCTTATTTTCCATGGAATGAGCCACCCTGGGTTTGTGACCCACGAAAAGAATGGGAATTTTAATAAGTTGGGCAGAATTTGCTGCTTTTTTTAAAGGTTGTCTTATCCAGCACTTCTTTCCAGGTCTCCTTGGGCTGTCTTTTGGTTTAAAAAGAATAGTTTCTAAATTTGGTTAAAAAACTTTTGGTAAAATAATGTATTTAGAGATTTTTGTACCCAGACAGCTTCTCTGAACACTGACATTGGTTTTTTTGGGGAGATATTTGCTCAAACTGGGAGAATTTTCCCCTCTTTTGTGGAATTCTGTGGTCACTGGAGCAGCCCCTCAGTGGGTTCCCCCTCAGAGCAAAGCAAAAAAGAAATCCCTGATTCTTTTGCCTCCCAAAATTCCAGGAAAACCTCGGATTTCCCCCAGGGGAGGGAAGGTGACAGAAGCCCCCCAGTCCCTGTGCTGGTTCCCAGTATCCAGGTGCTGCTGGGATCTTCCCACCTCCTCCTGCCTCTTGCTGCAGCACTCCCAAATCCCAAAAGCCCAAATCCCAAAAGCCCTTTTCCCACGTGTGCTCCAACTCCGCCATGCTGAGTTCACAGTCTGAAAGTTGATTCTGTCAGAGGGGTTTTTTTAAATGATTTTATGTTTATTTTTTCAATCTACTGGCTAGATTTGGAATCCTAACAGGGAAGTTTTTAAGGCTTATTTTGTCCATGCCGAGGTCCTGCTGGATCCTAAACACTGGGAAAGCCAAGAGTTCCTCTAACAGTATTTTCTATGCTATTAATTGACTAAATAAACCATTTTCTATAGAGAATCTATTTACAAAATGAGCATTTTAGTGATGAGAATCGGAATGTATGGCAGGCTTTGGATGTGAGGAATGAGAGCAGAAAGGGTTTTATGTGCCTCTGTATTTTTGTATTTGCTTCCAATAAATGAACCAATGAACCAAAGCTGCTCCTGCCTCATCCCTCATCTCAGCAGGAAAAGGCTGGAGAGGATGGGAGTGCTGGGGGGATAAAACAGGGATTGAGGGGAAATCTCCTGCTTTTCCAGCTTGGAATATTCCTGGAGAAGGGAATATTCCTGCTTTTCCAGCTTGGAATATTCTCTTCCCTGAGCAGCAGGAAAAGGCTGGAGAGGGTGGGAATGCTGGGGGCGATAAAACAGGGATTGAGGGGAAATCTCCTGCTTTTCCAGCTTGGAATATTCCTGGAAAACAACCCATTTCTGGGGAATGAAGGATCCAGAAAAGGAATTTTGTTTTCATGGGTTTCACTGCACAGGCTGGGGCTTCCCATCCTCAGAGCAGAAATATTCCACCCCTCTGGAGTGAAAAAACTCAGGAATGTTTGCTGCAGACAAGAAGTTTAAAAATATTTTAATAAGCTTTTCCAGAATTGCAGACAGGGAGGGAGGGGAAGAGGAGGGAATTACTAACAGTGCAAAATACCGTGTGGAAAAAATGTATCCAATGAATCTGTAGGGTTTGAGTGTGTGTGGATATTTTGTATCACATGGAACCCTTTGGGGAGCCCAAGGATTTCCTCTGTTGGGCTGAAATCCTGTTCAAAGTGGACTGAAGGTTTGGGGAAATGAAAGCAAAGTTAGCAGATTTTCCAGGATTTTTAAATAGCTTTAGTAGTGCAATGACTTATCAAGTTATAGTGGCTGCAGTCTGAAACATGAACAAAGTATTGTATAAAACACCAGCATAAACAAAAGGTAAATTAGAATTAAATATTCTTAAAAGTCTAGCTGAGCATTACATAGTGGATTATGGAATGTCAGGTCTCCTCTACATATCACCAAAAAAAAAAAAAGAAAAAAGAAAAAAAACAGGAAAGATAAAAAGACAAAGCAATTTTTCTGAAAATATACACAGTGCTGGATTTCACACACGAGCCTGAGACAATTCACTTAGAAACTTTCTGATGGATTTTTGGGAAGTTATTTCCAACTTGCAACCAAAACTAAAGAGCATCAAAATAAAACCGCAAATGGGATTCTGCTTGCCTGTGGAACCGTCTTGGAGCTAATTTCAAACCATTCATTTCAACAGGAACCATAAAGACCATCAAATCTAAAATAAAATAACCAATTAACAGCACACCTGTAAGGAGGAGGACACAACGTTATCAATGATACAAATAAACCATTTTCCCCAATTTTAACAGAGTGGAAGTGGAGCTGGGCTTTAAAAAACAACCAAACAAAACCAAAATTAATTGGGATTTAAAATGTTCCTGATTTATGGATGTAAATCCTAATTTCACAGCTTTCCAAGGGTGCTGCTGGCAGGGTGAGCAACACCCCCTCCACACCTATAAATAAGGAATTTTTGGTTTTCACTCTGAAATTAATTCTCCACAGTTTAATCTTAAATCCCTAACTCTCCCTTCTCCAGGTGTGCACCAATAGAGAATCCCAGGATTTCCTAGGTTGGAAAAGACCTTTGAGATCATCAAGTGCAAGCAGTGCTGCTGCCACTGGAATCATCCCTGTGGTGCTCAGCAATTCCAGTGCAGCACCACTTTGCATTTCCAGCTGCATTTCCAACCACTCATTATTATTAGAACCCAAAAAAAGGTTCAGCCAACTCGAGAATTTGGCTGCTGGGAAATTTCTCTGAGTTGCAAATACAGTGAGGAAAGGGAGAAAGAAAGCAAGGTAATGTGTGCAGTGCAAGCAGCATGCTTAACCGAAATTTAAACATCATTAATTGCCATAAAACAAGAAAAAAAACAAACAACCCATATTTCCAAAATCAAATGCCTCCTAACCATTCTTATGTTAATTATTTACCAGTTTCTGGGAAGGAAATTAACACGTTGGTGATTAATTTTCAACTCCATTGGTTTGGTTTGGGTTTTTTCTTTTTTTTTTTTGGTTGGGTATTTTTTTTTTAGAAAAGACTTCAGCAAAATAAAAGGAAGCTGACATTAGACTCAGGGTATCAACTCTCTCATAAAAGTTTACCAACTGTACAAGGTAAGAAAATTATACAAGCTTTTGTTTTAAGAAAGGACAGTTCAATCAAGACATAAGTACTGTAAAAATCTTTCAAAGGCTACAAAGAAATCTGGAAAAATACAGAATGTATTTCTTTAGCCCAGATAAAGAATATGGAAAGACATCATTGATGTCAACAATTTTACATAGACAAACCTGACCTGGTTTATTTATTTACCTTTTTAAAATTTCTATATATAAAAATAGTTGTGTTCATAACTTTCAGGATTCATGAGGGTTCCTTAATGATGGGATGACATTTTCCTCTCTCCAGCAGGAGTGGAAGTCTCTGTTTCTGCTCTGTCTTGGCTTTCCCTGTTTGATTTTCACTTCCTGCAAAGCCCCAAATGCTTTGTTCACTTTGTACACTGATTAAATGCTGTATTATACATTAAATGCTGTATTAACACATTCTTTAATGTATTAGGCTGGGAGTATTTTTGCAGCAACTCACTGCTTTGTTCCTCAAATATTTAAGAGCCTTTTATCCCAGAACTGCAGCTGCCAGTTCTGAGAAATTCAATATTCTCCTGCTGCTTTCCAGCACTAAAAAAAACACCAAATCATCAGATCTTTAGAGACAACTAGGAGGTCTCAGGAAACACAAAAAAAAAAAAAAATCTCAGATTGTTTCTGGAACTGGATTTTGTAAGGTAACCCATCAACCCTGAAAATTTCAGACACCCAAAATTTACTCCAAGGAATAAAATCAGCTCCCAGCACTCAGTCATCCAAAGTTTCTAGCTCTTCCAGCTTTCCATGGGAGTTGGATTCCTGGAAAAACTCTGAAGCACCTGGACTCTCCTTCCCATTGCTGTTAATTCTTCTCCTTTTCAGAGGTCTTTCATTCTTTTCTTCCAGCTCAGGGTCGTTCCTTGGAGCTGAATGAGCAAGTTTGGGGTCAATGGCAAGGTTTTCAGGTTCATACCCATTTGTATCCAGCTCTGGGTGGGGTGTTTTCTTCCCACTGGAAGGTCCATTGACGTGCAATCCCTCGAGTTTGGTGTCCTCTTTTCCTGGGATCTCTCCTGGACCGTTGGCAGAGACACCTGGGGTGGAGAGAAATCCAAAGAGAAATCCATCAGCAAAGCACAGGAGCAGCAGGAGGAAAACAACAAGCTGGGTCAGGGCAGAGGAGCAGAACTGGGAGCAGAATTGGAACTGAAATGGATTCCAAATCCAGGATTTTTCTCCTTATACTCTCTGTGTGAGCAACAAGTGATTGATGTGTTTACAAATGACACAGGGGTCTATGGAAGTCATTAACAGGAGCAGACAATGTCCTGGAATCCCAAAACTCCAGGTGGGCTCTCCTCAGCTGGACCAGGGCAGGGGAGCAGAATCTGAACTGCAGTGAATTCCAAATCCAGGATTTTTCTCCTTATTTTCATTGGGTGAGCAACAAGTGATTGATGTGTTTACAAATGACACAGGGGTTTATGGATGTCATTAAAAGAAGCAGAGAATGTCCTGGAATGGAAGGACTCCAGGTGAGCTCAGCTGGGCACTCTGTGTGGCTTCCAGGTGATTTCCACACCCTGAGTGAGTCCCAAGCTCCTCCCAAATCCTCCCAAACCCCAGGGCCGAAGAAACAGCAGCAGGGAGTTCCCCCAGCCCAGCTGCCACCTCAGGGGTTCAGTGTCCTGCTCAGGACCCCAGAATACACAAATCACAGCTCACAGGGAATTCCAGGGGGGATTTTATCTTCCGTGCAAGGTCACTGCCCAAATGCACATGGAGGGTTTTTTAAAAAACAGCTTTTAACTTGAAGCTGGGGAAATACTAGAAGTACACCAGGTTGTTTCCAGGGTTGTTCACCTGGAGAAGGGAAGGCTCTGGGAGGGCTTAGAGCTCCTTCTGGTGCCTAAAGGAGCTCCAGGAGAGCTGGAGAGGGACTGGGGACAAGGGATGGAGGGACAGTACACAGGGAATGGTGTTAAACTGGAAAGAGGGCAGGGATGGATGGGAGATTGGGAAGGAACTGCTCCCTGGGAGGGTAGGGAGAGCCTAGAATAGAATTCCCAGAGCAGCTGTGGCTGTCCCTGGATCCCTGGCAGTGCCCAAGGCCAGGTTGGAGCAGCCTGGGACAGTGAAGGTGTCCCGGCCATGGCAGGGGTGGCACTGGGTGGGATTTAAGGTCCCTCCCAAGCCAAAGCAGGCTGGAATTGTGGCAATCTGGCAGCACAGGGCACTCTCACCGTTCTGGTTGCTGCTGCTGGTGGTGCTGTCCTCCCTCTCCGACTGGCTGGTGCTGCTGTTGGAGGTGGTGGGAGGAGGGGAAGGAGCTCTGCTGGAAGCTGCACTTTCACTCTCATCCAGGAGGCGATCCATGTAATCCCTGCACAACACACAGCACACTCAGCCCTGGCTGGGAAGGGTGGTGGTACTGCTGAGGGAACATTCCCTGCACACACTGCAGGGTGGGAAAGGCTTCCCAGGGCCAGAGGGCAGGGACAGGTGGGATATTGGGAAGGAATTGTTCCTGGGAGGGTGGGAAGGGGTGGGATGCATTTTCCAGAGGAGCTGTGGCTGCTCCTGGATCCCTGGAATGTCCAAGGCCAGGTTGGAGCAGCCTGGGATAATGGAAGATGTCCCTTCCCAAATCCCCTACCAGATGGGATTTCAAATTCCCTCCCAACCCAACCCATTCCGTGATTCCATATGCTTTATGATGCAGCCTGTGCTTCCAAGGTGATCCCTTCAGGCACTAAACCTTTGGAATTTGCTGAGCCAGCAATAACAAACATTCCAGTAAATATAAATCACATTTGTGCACAAAAGAACCCAAAAGGGGTGAAGTTAAAACCAAGTGGGAAAGTGCAGAGTTCAAAACATTCCCATCTCTGCCATGTATTGCTCCAGTTTAGGTCAGCAATGGAAGAGTGAAACAAAGGGAGTTGGTGGGTAAAGCCCTTGGATGTGTGGAGGTAAAACTGGATGAACTCCAGAAACACATAATTATGCTGGAATTGCACCCTGAATTCCCTGAATTTATGTGCAAAATCATTCAAGAACAGACAAGCCCAATCCTTAACGACATTGCTGCTGCTCCCCCTACACAGCCAACTGCAGAAATGAGAGTTTTTTGAGTGGTTAACCACCAAAAATCGCTCATTTGGGGGAAAAAAATGGAAAATAGGGGAAAAACCCCCACCAAGAGATGGAAGGAGAGGGGAGACAGAGTAGGAAATTCTCTGTAAAATCCCCAGAGTCCCACAGGGCACCTCTGGGTGTCACACTGCCCAACACACAACCCTCACGTGTTGGAAGGAACAATAAAATTCCAAAGAAGGATCCACAGAGAAGCCAGGAAGAAATGAGGAATGAAAATAATAGTAAAAAAGCTTGGCAAGAGCCATGGAAAGAGTGGGACAGTTGGATCAGAGCTTTGGAATGAAGGGCAGGAGAACAAGCAGCTCTGCTCACACATTCCCTGTTTCCTTAGCAAGGAAGGGAATGGGAAAAGGAGCTTTGGAGACCCAAAATCCCCCTGGGACTGGTGTTGTGCTGGTCAGAATGACTGACAAACAATGCACCGCAAATTCCACCTGAAACTTGTGATTAACGCTTCGGTGTAAAACACATTTAATTCAAACAGGCATTGAAAAGAGAAACCTATTTACATTTAAAAAGAGAACAAATTGAATTGGAACTAAACTCAAACTAAAATAGCTGCTCAATGCAAAGTGTTGGATTTAATCCAAAGAAATGTATTTCACAGATTATTTATACACACTAATGACTTTTTTTTTTTTTTACACTTTGGCTATTTTCCTGTTGCAAATTAGGCTGTAAATCCCTCAAATTCCAGCTCAGAGCAGGATAAAAATGAACATTTACCCCCAGAATGACAATAAAATGATGAAACCAGGCACATCTTACGTGACCCCAGGGTGCAGGTTGTATTTTTTCTTCCCAAACCGGGTCTGCTGAGCGAAGAAATCGTAACGCTCCGACTTCTTCCACATGTAATAAAATGCCACACATTCCCCCACGGAGCGAGTCCGGACCTGGGAACAGAAGCCAAGCAACTCCTGCTCAATTGAAAGGTATTTTTGGACCCAAAAAAAGTCAGCATTTATAGCAAAAAGAGTGTGAAATTCCAAGTCAAAGCTGCTTGGAATAGTGGCAACTCTTGGCTCAAAATTTCAGAGTGCCACAAGTGAGATGTGAGTTAAAGGTGTTTTTAAAAATATTGGAGATATTATGCAAGGAAGAGCTGCAGGAGGAATATTCCAAGGGTGTCCACAGTCTCTTCAGCCCAGTCAGGCTCCAGGGAGGTAGCTCTTCCCTCAGGATTTCTGCACTTCCACATTACAAATTATGGGCTTTGAGAACCAATTTGGACATAAATATTGGGATGGAATTCCTCCCTGGAACAGAGAAGCTATGGCTGTCCCTGGAAATTTAGGTTAGATGTGGGGAAGGAATTGTTCCCTGGCAGGGTGGGGAGAGGTTGGAATTCCCAGAGAATTCCCTGGATCCCTGGAATGTTCAAGGCCAAAAATTTATTTACAATTACATGGTTTTAAAATGAAAAAAGTGAGAATTGTACCGAGAGTTTACCTTATTTGCCTGAATCACATGGAAATCCTTGCCATAGACTTTCAGCCCCTGTTCAAAATTCCTGCATTCCTCTTCTGTCCAAACAGATAATTCTTCTACAGCAAAATCAAAGAAAAAAAAAAAGCAATAAAGAAAACAGTGAATTTAAAAAGCCAATAAAAGGCAACTGAAGTGACAGAAAACATCTGGGATGTGCAGAATCCTTTCTCCACCTGCTGACTCCATAGGAACCAACTCTGGGAATTTCACTTTCTAGGATCAAAATGGGAATTCTCCCTTCTAGGGAGGAGCTGTAGGGACTGCTATAAACTGAATACTATTTGGCCTCATTGATTCTTAAGGTCAGGCGTAAATAAGGTTGAAAATAGTGGGAGAGCAAAATAATCTTGTTTGTTTATCCTTCCTGCCTTGTGGTGTGCACAGGGGAGCTTTGGGAGCACAACCAACAGATCAATGTGTGGCTAAACAGCTGCTGCCTTCCCTCAGTTTGTTGTTCCTGAGTGCAGAGATCAATAACAGCACAGGAAATGCTCAAAGCTCCCGCAGCACCTTGAAAATCAGCGTTTTTCATGTCATACTTTGGAAAATAAAAGGTTTATTTGCTCCTCTAGCTAGAATTATTTCATTGTATGGATTGCGTTTATTGCATTCACTTTGATGACTGAAAGGTCTAGAAGAGCACAATAAAAATGCCTAAAAAATGCACAGTTGAGTTGTTCAGAAGTAATTTTACATTTTAAATAGCTGCCGAAGTCACAGATATTTATATCGAGCTCTGTGGACAGGAAGTGAATTTACACATCTGCTAATTCCATTGTCCCAGAGAACAATGAGAGATTCACTGAGGCTGCACTGAAATCAAGTTTAAATCAACCTCCCCAGCCTGTTGGCAGCAAAGCCAATAATTGTTTGTGTGAGAAATCAAAGGGAAATTTAGGAATATCAACTCCTTTTCAGTGCCTGCTCACCTCTGGCTGCTTTGACATTAAACCTCAGCCTTCGTAATGATTCCTCAGTATCAAAATTGCACTTCACCAGTTCATACAATGCCTGCAGAGAGGAAAATCCACACATTGAACACTCCACAGCCCACCCAAATCCTGCTGTGCCACAGCAGCACACTCACAACATCACTGAGACCTGCTCAAATCCAAAAGAAACTCTTGGAATGAATGCAGGGTGATTGAAATCAGCACAAAGATGTGTTTACTGTGTTTCAATTGCCAAATCTCTATTTACTTAACCAAGAAAATATCCAGGCAAAGCATTGCAACAGTTTCATCCATTACACACTTTTATGAAATTGATATGGGGTGTTTCTGGGTGTGAGGAAAAAAATAAGTGTGCATTCATAAAGATAAAGATGTACTCATAAAGAAATACATAATTGAAAAATCCTGTACCTGAGAGAATTAATTCATACAGATTTACAGAAAATAAAGGCTTTAATTTCATTTATTTTATATGATATATTTATTTAGTATATTTATTTTATATAA
>VZRM01002369.1:197220-209565 GCA_013397955.1 Grantiella picta
ACTGGATATACCCCAGGAGAACACAAGGGAAAGAAAATAATTATAAAAACATTTATTATATATATTATATATTCTAATATATATTATATATTGGATATATACTATAATAATATACACAATATAGAATAGCTAACACACAATTATTATATATACAGTATTATATAACGTATGTGTATTCTATATTATTATATATATATCTATATAATTATAAAGACATTTATTACATGGTAAACCTCGGGAGTTCACTGGAGCATCATTAATCCACAACACACAGGTAAAAATCTCATGGAGGCAGAGATCCAGATGACTTGGATTTGATTTTGGATTTTGCCTTCAAGTCCCTGCCCTAATCTTGGTTCTGCATTACAAAACCCATTCTGCAATTCCAAAATTTTAATCTCCACATTTCCAGAGCTTTCCCAGGAGTTTGAGAGTAGGGAAAACACAGGAAACTGAAATTAATGGAGAAATGTGGGCTAATTGAGATATCCTCTAATTATGTCCCAGTTTTATTTTGGAAGAGGCAAGTTTTGGATTAAAATATTAGTGTAGCAAAATTAATTCAATTTCAGGCCTCATCCATCTTGGCCTTGAAGACTTGCAGGGATGGGGAATCCACAACCTCTCTGGGCAATGAGATAATTGAGTATCAACGTGGATTCTAGGAAGGCTCCAGATTTTTTGTGGTGGTTATTTAAAACAGAAATCATACAAAACTACAAAAAAATCCATTCTCAATTGACCTGAAGTGTGAGCAAATTCTTAGGAATTGACTGAATGATGAGGAAAATTGGATTCTTTCATGTTCACAGCTGGGTTTAAACTGGATCTACCTTTCCTGACCGGATCCAGCCAAAGCCTCTGCTTGGGATAAGGGAAAAAAATCCACAAAACTACAGCTTTTTATTCCTGATTGAAGAGGTACAAAATGGGATAACCAAAGCTGCTGGTACCATTTTGCCTCTTTTATGTGTTCATCCAGTTCCAGCAACACAATTTCTCCATTAGCTCTTTGATTTTACATGAAATAAATATAGAAGTGAAGAGGTTACAGCTTGTGTGCACCACCAAATCAGAATCCAAGGGTTCAAGAGGCACCAGGCCAGCAAAAAAAATCCTGATTTCCCCTTCCTCCAGCTCTGCTGAAGTACAGGATGAGCTCTCATTTCCGATGGTGCCTCTAATTTCCACTCATTTATTTGGATGTGACATCAATCAAATCTTTTCTTTCTCCCAATTAGACATGAATCCCAAGCAGCAATAATGGTCAAATCTCACCTTTTTCATTCTCTTTGTATTTGCAGGTGCCAGCTGGAATTTCAGCTTGAAACATAGAGCCCACCATGATTTCCTGTTTGGAGAGAACAGAAAGAAGAAGTGAAGCAACCCTGAGATTTTTTGTCAGCAAACAGGAACATGACCACATCTTTTTTTCCTCCTCCTCCCCTTAAAACTTCCATTGTTTAAAATCTAAAAATACATTTATAAGAGGTTCAAAATCTAAATCCACTCTATGGAAATGGATTTTTGTTTAGGGAGGATTTTAAGACTCCTCATTATCAAATCTCTCCTATTTATGGGGAGAAACTAGAGAGGATTTGGGGGTTCTGCAGAGCTCAGAGTTACCCAGTAACAGATGAATTTATCATTCCTGACATATGGGTTTAGAATTTACCTTCTTCCAGTCTTCTGAGGGAATATAATCTTCATCTTCTTCAGATTCTTCCTCTATTTCGCTATCTACAAGAAATTTTGCAGCCATGAAGCCAAAAAGATCAGAGTCCTGTGAGCCTCCAGCCCTGCCCTGCTCCCTCCCTCCCTCCTTATCTCAGCCCCACCAGTGCCAGTGACACTTCTGGGGACAACATTTAGTGCTTCAGAGTGACGTGATTAAAAACTGACCCACCCAACCTTCGTAGCTGGGTTAAGATACACGTCAGGCTCCGAGAAAGAAAGAAAGAAATAAACACAAATAAACACACCCCCAAATTTTGTTCCTAAATTCAGATTTCCTTTCCCTCAGCTTCGAATGATCCACATCCAAATTTCAAGTTTTGTGGAGGTGTTTTTGTGGCCCAGCTGCACTTCCAATGGATTATTTGGGATAAGGATTGGCAGGAATGTTAAGCTCTTTATGATATAGGCCAGTTGCCTTTAACAAGGTGCTGGTTTGTGGACAGGGTGGGATTTAGAAGCATTAAAATTATTTATACATTAAATTTATTTTTTTTACACAGCTGAAAGCTGTAAAAACCCCCAAACCTAATGCAATGCACTTGAATTAAGTTATTTCTGTGCTTAAAAATAGGAATTTATTGAAGATATTTGCAATCTTCTGCACAGCCACATACTGAGGTTTCTCGGCAATTTTGGATTTAAACAAACTACAGATTAAAAATTGCATTTCTACAAAGTCATAACTAATAAATATCAAGTGCAAGGTATGGCAAGGAACCTTTTCTTTGTTCAAACACAGAAAGGAATTCAACAGCAACAGCCACATCCATTAAAGAAAGCTAGAATATCTGCTGTCCAAAGCAGATATCTCCAAAGGTTCAGATCCCATCAGGGGAGATTCTGGGAAATCAGAGTTGTCTGAAGGGAAAGCTGCAACAGTTTCAAGTGGATGCAAAATCAATTTGTAAACAAAATAAGAGAGAAAATCATCAGTTCAATACTGGCAACAGAACCAAATGTGGAGTTCTTGAAGCTAATTTTCTTCATCATCATGTCCCTCTTTGTTATATCAGGGTTAACAGTTCTTGGCATTTTGCAGGTTTGATTGCTCTTCTGTTTCAGTGATCTTGAGGAAATTTGGGTTCTATTTGCAGGGAATCTCAGTTGATTTTTCCCTTCAGGTGGACTCTGAGCTCCTTTGGATGAGGACAAAGTCCAGTTATTGGTTATTGGCACAAAAACCAGAGCACACCAATTCACTTTCATCTGTAAAATGTCCATTTCTCCCCAAATTTCATCCTTTCTTTTCAGAACAGAGATTATCTCCTGTCCTAATACAAAGTCAGGTTTAGCACTCAGCTAAAACCAAGACTTTTCTGCTATTTGTTTTGAGCACAATTCTCATCCAGAGCAGTGGGTATGAAGAGAAAAACCAAATTTTAGGTGTCAAAACACACTTCTGGTCCAGAATACTTGGGTGAACTGAGGCTGTGCTAACCAGAAGTCCATGAAATGGAGATTTCTGGGTTGAGAATGAAATTGGACTTACTTGCATCAAAATATTTACATCGCCGAGGGCGAATGATCTCCTGGGGATCTTGGGAAGCAACAGATGGGGTTGGGTCGTCATTTGATGATTGGGTTTCATCTTCCTGCCCTGAGGAATCCTTTATGGTCTCCTCCTGGCATATGGAAAAAAATAAACAGCAGCTCAGTTAGCCCTGGCAGTGATAAATAGTATTTTGGTAATGTTTTTTTTAGGGTTATCAATAAATCAACCCCAAATCTCTTTTATTTGTGGCCTTTAAATGTAATATTTTAATTGTGAACACATTTTGAGGTTATTTTTTGAGCAGGATTTTAAGCAAGTCAATAGAACAGCCAGACCGTAAGAAATCAGAATTATGAACCCAAATGAAATCTGTATCTTAGCTTTTCTAAATCCTTGTGGTTTTCATTGAATTTGATTTCACTTTAAGTTTTAGTTTGGTCTTCAAAACCCTTTCTTACGACTTTTCAATAAAGAGGGGAGGGATTGTTTAGGTGTAAATGGCGTCTTCCATAAAAATTAATGTGAATAGAGTGTTTCAACCCCAGGGGAACAGCAGGGTTGGCTCAATGCATTGAGTCAAGATCAAAAATTAAAATAAATTCCTTTATTAGAAGATAAACCACCCCAACTACAGGAATTATCACAATCAGAGAAAATAAAAATAATAAATATTTTTTTAATCCATTTTTTCTACTTCAAAGCATGCTGCTTGTATCTTTCCTGTGTTTTCTGCTGGACTATTTGTGGCCCTGGAGCATCAGGCCCAGCAGACATCGATGTGCACCTTCCCAGCCACCAGAGCATTGTCACATGTGCAGCTTAAAGCAGATTAAAAATAGAACCCAGCTAAGTGCAGGGGAGCTAAATGGGCTGAGCAGGGATGAGCACTTGCAGGGAAAGCTTCAATGATTTATACAATTATTCCACCCCCACAGCTGCAGTTTGTGCCTGCAGCACCTCGCAGCTCTCAACCCCCCAGCCCAGCTGAGCCAGCTCTGGGTCCAGCAGGGAATGAGAAGTGAGGATACACAAAGTGACACTTCAGAGCAGCACAAAGCACAGCAAAAACAACATTTGTGTCTCGGTTTGGTTCTGCACAGGATTAGTGAGGTTGGAAAAGCTCTCCAGGATCATCCAGTGCAGACTGTGCCCAATCCCCACCTTGTCCCCAGCCCAGAGCACTGAGTGCCACATCCAGGCATTCCCTGGACATCCTTCCAAAGCCTGACCACCCTTTCCATGACGAGATTTTCCTGAGAGAACTCTTCCTGAAAGGATTCTCCCTGCATCCCTCATGTTACCTAAGTTTCACCCCCACTGCAGCTTCCTGAACCTTTCCTGATACAATTTAACTATGGATCTTCCTTTTGAACTATTCAACCCCCACAAATAACAATCTTCTCCAGCAGCTGGCAAGGGAGCTTGTAAATCTCAGGAACTTCACTTTTGGAATCAGATGTACAATTCCTCATCTCTGGGTTGCATTCCAGGAATTCTAAAATGGGTGAGGTACCAAAACCTCAGAATGGTTCTTTTTTAAAGCCAGATTAGGTAATGAAAGCTCCATTACTGCCTCAGCTTTTGTGTTACTGACAATTCCGAGGGGTTTGTATTTTAAAGAAATTCAGGATGTAGCAGTGAAGGAGAAGTTACAGCTGTGCCCCTGACAGGATTCTAAAATCCAAGTAGAAAAGACTTCTAAAATCAGAAAATTCTTTGAAGACAACAGAGAACAGGAGTTTTAAGATGTTAAACTCTACACAAAACATTTTGCAAAGATACTTGAAGCATTAGGTTAAGGTAATTCAAGTACAACCAGGCTGGAAAAATACAATTTAAAACACTCAAGCTGGAAAACTTGTAGGATTTGTAACACCCAGAGCCACATTGAATCCAATTCCACACTTGTGCAGTTTCAATAATCAGCTTTTCACCGGGAAATAGGTGTTCAGTTGTATCTAAAAGGTGTCTGCAGGCATTCCAAATGTCCCTGCTGAAGTTCTGAAGGACAATTCCCTTCCCTCCTCACATGCTGCTGTATTTAAAGTGCCTCACGTTGGGATGAGAGAGATGGAATTCAGAGCAATTAAGAGAAATGCAGATGGGTAATTAAGAATAAACCTTATTACTACAGCAAGCACCTGAAATCAACTCTATTACAAATTAGCTCTGCCATGACCTGAGTAGCACTGGTATGCAAATAATGAATTTACATATGCAAATGAGCAGCCACTTACCTTGTTTTCCCCACTGCAGCCACTGTTGTCATCGTTATCAACATCATCATCATCTTCTCCCTCCTCTTCCTCCTCCTCCTCCTCTTCCTCCTCCTCCTCCTCCTGCAGTGGCACCGTGCCATCGTAGCCATAGCGGCTCAGCAGCTCCTGGATGGGCATGTCGCTTTCCTGACAAAGATCCAAACAAAAACTGGGATTGGACAGGGATAATTCCACAGGAATCGCTCTGCAGCATCAAGGTGAGCACTTCACCACCAAAGCACGGGGATGATGGTCACCTACACCAAAAATGGTCATTCCAAAAGGAATGGATTGTCAAAACTGGAAGTTTGGGATCCCGAGAAAAATGTGTGGGGTTTTTCTGCAGGATAATTGATTTCCCAAGCTTTTGTTTATTTACAGCAGATCTCCCACACCAACAGGATCTCCAAGGGGGAATAAAGCTCATTAAAAGGGTTTGGTTTAATCACACACCTTCAGTACCCACAGCAAACACACTCTTTATTGGAATGTTTACTGGGATTCCCTCCACTGCCCCAAAACAACCTGGAAAATGGTGGTATTTAGTATGAATTTGTGGAAAAAATGGGTAAAATGTGTACTAACAACAACTGTTTCATACAGACAGCTGAGATGCAGGGAGGCAGGAATTCCTGCAGTGACTCCAAGAATTCAGCACAATCAGAACTTGCAATACCTGCCTGGAACATGGAATTAGATCTTTTTAGGGAAAGTTGTGCTCCAGAGACAATTCCACAGAGTTCCACAATTTTTGAATATAGAATTCCACCCAAAATTGAGCTCTCATTGCTTCTCCTCTTGCTGGCAGGGAGGGTTTGGATGTGGTGAGGAATCACCTGAAATTCAGGACCACCTGATATCCAGGGAAGGACAGCAGGAATGTTTATTTCACATTTATTTTTAAGATGGTTGGCTACAAACTCATCCCCAGCTGGAAGCAAATCTGCTAAAAATCTTAAAAAAATTCATTTAAAAATACTTTAAAAGCTTGTCCACTCTGAATTTCAGACACATTTCAAATGATACTGTCAGTTGTCAGATTAGTGACTCCCAAACTCTTATTTTTATTAATAAAAATTACTAATTGCTGGCTCTGCTAATTACTTCCTTTATGACTTTTAACCCTCAGTGTCCAACCTTCAGGAGATTGTTCAGAGCAGAAACTTCCAGGGTTAATTAAAAAATTCTCACTCAAAAAGCCAAATCCTTTATTATTTGGAGGTGTCTGCTTGCTCTAAATAGTTTTTTCTTAGTATTTACTGTACTTGTTGGCTGATAATCAGTTGTTTTTAGTTATTGGATGACCTTAGACTTCCTATCCTAAGGGCCTGCAGTGATCTAATTTCTGGAAACATCCCAACAAAAATCCCAATGACAAAAGTGGAGTTAGTTGTGCTTTGTACAAACAAAAGTGGCACAGGGGTTATCAGCACACACTGACTGTGCATTATTTTATTTTTATTTTATTTTACTTTACTTTATTTTACTTTATTTTATTTCAAAGAACTAAGCCATGCTACCACTTATTCCTCTACTCTTTGGTTAATCTTTACACCCAGTAATGCAAATAATCTGGAATTAAATGTTCTCCCTTTCCCTCTTGACTCCTTGGTCCCCATCGTGTTATTTTATGGGAAGAACTCTTAGAAGTGGGGAATTAATATTTTACTGACACAGACAACATGAAAGGCCTGTGGTCTTCATTAAAACTGGCAGTAGAGATAGCAGAAATATTTTAATTATCCAAATGTTCTTCAGTATATTTGGAAAGGAATAGCTGAATTATTTTAATTATTGAAATAATGTTCTTCAGCATATTTGGAAAGGAATATCTTTTCTTTAAGCACTCCTACCCTACAGAGCTGAGAATTTAAAAGAATTTTTCCTGCAGCAGAGCTTAATCCATGAGCAGGACAAACTTCAAACCTCCCAGGAAATGGGAATTTTTATGATATCCAGGACTGAAACCACCAAGGCTCAAAACTGCTTCTGCAAACCCCAACTGCCAGGGCTGAACTGCTCTGAAATCTGAAATAATCCAAATAAATGTTGGAGGAAAACACAGGATGGCAATTATCCTGACAGTAGCTTTGAGAGTTAAATGGCCTATCACCCAGGACTTCAAAATTATAAAATTATATCGATTTGAACGATATAAATTGTATTTCTATATATAAAGCTGCTATCCTATATATTTCTATATATAAAGCTGAAATTGTATTTCTATATGTAAAGCTCCATTCCCAAGACAGGGAAATCTGAAATAATCCAGGTAAATGTTGGGGAAAAACACAGGATGGCAATCATCCTGACAGCAGTTTTGAGAGTTAAATGGCCTATCACCCATGACTTCAAAAAGACAAAGTCATATATATATAAATTATATATATATATATAAAGCTGCTATCCCACCACTAGAGGTAACCACTAGAGGTAACCACTGGGTTTGAGGGGATAAACTGAAGAGTTGTAATGTGGTGAGAGAATTAATCACACAAAATATGAAGGGAAAAAAGCACATTTTCAACTTAAACCCCACATGGTAGACATGGAGCTCCATTCCTCACTTAATCCACATGAAGCATGTTTAGATTCACCAACTATTTATTTATCCTTAGGTTTTCCATTTACTACCAACCTGGAAATTGGCAGAAAAAAATGATCATTTCCAATGGAAACATAGATTAAACGCAGTAAATTAATTTATAGTTATATTGGCAGAATCACTTAAGCTAAATAGGATTTGTACATCAAATATTCATCTGTGAATCATTAATGATCTGTTCTGGAGGCCAACAAGGCCACAGACAGTAACTAAATTACTCTGCATTTATAATGAACACACTTGGTAATTTGAGAATATTATTCCTGCCTGAGAAATAATTGAAGACAATACAGAAGTGACAGCAGAACCTGGAATTACCAGAGAGAAATGATCATTTACACTGGAAATATTGATTAAATGCACGAAATTAATTTAAAGTGCTATTGGCATAATCAGTCACAGTAAATAGGGTTTGGACATAATTTCCTCTCTATCTTCCTTTAAAAGAAGATAATCCTACGTGCTTCACTAGATCAGACAGATATTTGTATTAAAATGCACAAGAAATGTAAGATTACAAGGTTTTTTTGCTTTTAAATTAAAATCTACAAGCACTGCTCAGATGCAGTTGGAATACACAAGTTTAGTCAGAAATATTTTATTTTACTGAGTTCTAAAATGCAAATCCTACGTATGCAAAAAGCAACTGAACAAGCACAGCTTTATCCATTATTAATATTTATGTACCATTTCTTCTCCCCAATTTTTGGTAAATTTATTCAGCCCCTTTATTATTTATGTACTAATGGGTTAAGGGTGATTTTTCAAAAAAAAAATCGAAATACAAGGGCTCAAACCCTGTGCACATTTTGTGTGAGACTGAGAGTGATTTTTCAAAAAAAAATCCAAATATAAGGGCTCAAACCCTGTGCACATTTTGTGTGAGACTGTGGGTCTGGTTTAGGATTATTTCAGGCCACCTACCCTGTTAAGATCCTCTATTTCAGATCTGAAGTTTGTTTCTCCTTCCATCATTTCCTCCTCTTCTAATGTCCGCTCATCATCGAAGTCATGCACCAGCATGTCAGCTGATGGGTCAAATTCATGGTCATCAGATGCTGCTGAACCTCCTGGTGGGAAACATTTCCAGCAATGGTTTTAGTGACATCACAGCCTGGTGGAGTTGAGGGGTTTTTTTGGTTTATTTTGGTGATGTTTGAAGCAGAATTGGGATCAGAAATTGAAATATTGACCCTGGCTGCTTTGCCTCGTTATTCAGGGAAATTTCTTTTGAGGTTCTTTCCTGGCAGGAAGAACCAGGTTCCTAGTTAAATGGCTGGAAAATTCACTTTGTGATCATTGAAATAATCACAAACCTGCCGAAATCGAGTTGTACAGTGAGCAAAAAACTCGGAAAATAAAAACTCCTTTATTCTTTGGCATTCTTCTCATTGACAACTACAAACTAATGACTTTGCCAAAATTAACATCAACCAAGTTTCCCAGTTATGCAGATTTTATTTCTGAGTTATTTTCCCCCATCCCCTTTTTTTCCCCAGTTTTTTGGTTCCATTTAGTGACAATAACAAAGCAATGAATGGATGAATGGTTTGGCAGATGTCACTCAGCAACACCTAAATTTTAATCCCAACTCTGCTCATATTTTTCCCCTTTTCTCCTCATTTTTAATCCCAACTCTGCTCATATTTTTCCCCTTTTCTCCTAATTTTTAATCCCAACCTTGCTCATATTTTTCCCCTTTTCTCCTCATTTTTAATCCCAAACTTGCTCATCTTTTTCCCCTTTTTTTCCTCATTTTTAATCCCAACCTTGCTCATATTTTTCCCCTTTTCTCCTCATTTTTAATCCCAACTCCACTCATATTTTTCTCCTCATTTTTAATCCCAACTCCACTCATATTTTCCCCCTTTTCTCCTCATTTTAATCCACACCTTGCTCATATTTTTCCTTGGACAATTTAAATTCCATTTTCCAAACCCACACTAAGGGTGTGACAGGGAGGGGTGACTCTAAGGTTTAATTATGTAGCAATTAATTTTTTCTCTGAAAGAAAGAAGACCTCAAAAGGCGACAACAATCCAGCTAAAGGAACTCCTGGAAAGCTTTTCCACTAATAGGATGCCAAAAAACCTTGGAAATTATTAAAAATATTTACCTGGGCTTGAAGACTCAACAGAAGGCTAAAAAAAAAAAGAAAAGAAATTATTGTTGCTATGTTGAACCTGTACAAATTCAATTATTCAGCTGATATGAAGGAACTCACTGCAAAAAAAATATTTAAAGAATACTTAAGTTTATAAATAAAGCACCAAAGTAAGTAATACTTTAACTTTAGCTCTGATCTAACTCCAGGTATAAATCTCCCTTTTCACAAGCCAGGGATAGTCCAGATTCCATCGTTAGTGAGGAATTTAAGAGAAATTGTTCTTCCCACTTGGAGCTGAACACAAATTCCCTGTTCCACTTCAATTCAGGGAGACACTTTTTAAAGGTAATCCCAAATCATAATAAGAATTCCTCACAGAATGAAGGAAAAACCAATTTAATCCTAATGTCCAACCCGGCTGTGAGGTAAAAAACAAAAAACACCAACAGAAAATATTATTTTTGAGATACAGAATGAAAATGAGACTTCCCCAATAATCCATGTTACAGAGCCCCTCTTTGACACAAAATTTGGTAACCTGATATTTACAACCTCAACAAACAAATTCTTTCATAAAATGCTGCTTTCCCTTGCTTATCCCTTTGCCAGTCTTCAGCCTCCTGGGGGGAAATTTGCATGTCAGACATTCAAAGTTCATTTGTTTTGATAATTCAAGCAAATATTTCAACTCTTTTCAGGTACAGAGTAATGAAGTGACTTTTTCCAAGTCAGGAAAACTGACTTTTCCCTGGAACTGTGATGTTCCAGTCCTTGTCACCTCCTGCAAACCCAGATATTGTTTGGTACCATGGATATTGTTATATTAATTAATATCTAATGCTGTCCTCATGGAAAACCTTGTGCTACTATTCCAAGATTTTCTAAAGGATTTTTCTTCTCCTTGTCTCCTCAACTCAGCCTAGAGATGCAGTGAAGCAAAATCTACAACTGAAAAACTTCTGTGTAATTTGAAGTTCTTTGATATCAAAAGTGAGAAGAAAGAGAGAAGTGAGAGCAAAGAGACCTTCCTAGGGAAAAAGTTCACTTACATGTCTGCCTCCCTTTCATGGGAGGCAAATGAACTTAAAATGAACTTAAAATATGTCCAAAATAAGGAAAATACAGAAGATATACACTGAATTCCTCCCCATCTGGCAGTGGGAAGCCATTCCCTGTGTTCTGTCCCTCCATCCCTTGTGACCCTGTCCCTCTCCAGCTCTCCCGAGTCCCTTCAGGGCTCTAAGGTGTCCCCAGAGAAGCTCACACGAAGTGGGTAAGGACTACAAACATTTTTGCACATTGTTGCACAACAGCAGGGGAAGTTTTGTTAATCACTATGCCCAAAAAAAGTCTTTATTTGCAAAGATTATCTTAACAAATTCCAGAGTCCAGTATTACTGAGCTGGAGTTGGATATCAGGATCAGCCAGCAAGGACTCGTCTCTATTTGGTGTGTTCTTTGCCTGATAAACCTGGGTAATTAACAGTATGCATTACATGATTATTAATGCAAATTAACAATTAATGTGTTTATTGCAGCAATCACAGGTGGGAAATGAAATCAATTCAATCTTCCTAGGAAAAAAGCTATGGTGAAGCTCTACTTTTCTTCATGGAAAAAGCTGTGATCCATTGGCACAGCTGCCCAGGAGAAGGTTGGAATCACCATCCCTGCAAGTGTTCAAAGGCAGCTGGATGGGGATTTGTCCCCAAAACCACCTGGGGACATTGGTTCAGTGGTGACCAGGGAGGTGGTTGATGGTTGGACTCCACGATTTAAAGTCTTTTCCAACCTTAATTCCATGATGAAAAAATTCCAGAAACAGCTCTGCCCTCCCAGGAGCAGAGCTGGATTTAAAGGCCTGGAAAGCCCTGAGGATAGTTTATTCTGAGGGATAAAATATTTTACTTAGTAAACAATAAATTCTGCAAATGCCATCTTAAAACTCTTCTTTCTGCCCAGCCATTGAAATGTGTCATTATTGGGAGCCTCTTACACAAATTAACATTCCTGCTGCCAAAAAAACTCTTTCCAAGATGCTTCCTGCCTCCCTGGCTAATTTTTGATGTAACAGAGGAGTTTTGGGGGGAATATCAGCTGGGAAGCAGTTTATGGATTTATAAAGCAATAAATAATAATATTATAA